>KL263145.1:75345-102634 GCA_000699545.1 Podiceps cristatus
GGGGGGGGGGGGGGCAGACCCTTGGTCTTAATGGAAAATAACCTAGAGGACTTCACTGCCCATGTTCTGGCCCACTGGTATGCATGGGACATCATTGACTGGGAGAGCTGGTGTCCCTCAGTGAGCACAGGAGAAAACAGTGCACAGGGCAAAGGGCTTGCACTGCTGCTGCCTGCTCAATCCCTTGCCATGGACAGTCAGGGATCGACTGCTGCCAGTGCCTCAAACTTTGAGAGCCTTTTGGGAATTTCAGATGAATGTGGGAGAGTGGAAATATTCTGGCAGACCCACTGAGAACATTGAAAGCAAACTGGGTAACTCAGGGTCTCGATTTAAAACGTAATTGGTGGTGAACGTGACCATGCACCCAAGTCTCGAGTCCACAGCTGCTGAATCCCGTTCAAGTACCACTTCTTTGGTGATGCCTGTGAGAAACAAATGAGCTAACAGAGACAAAGTGGGTGCTAGATAAGACTAGGATTGGGGAATGTGTATTCCTATGTTACACAGTGCTCAGGACGCTTCTGATACTATTGCAAAAGAACTAGCCTGTCTCCAGATTACTCTGTTCAAAATATAAACAAAATAGTAGAGGATGTTATTCTGCTTCCATATTGGTCAATATGTAAATAATTTCCATTTTATTTTCTGATTATATTTCTGTGGTGAAGGATTAAGCAGGATTTAAGAATTTAATTTTATGATAACTAGAGTCTTTTTTCTGTTTATCTTAGGACAAGTTTGTTATGGAATCCCTTTTTACTTATGATGGAAAATGGAGTTAGTAGGACAGCAACAGTGTGCAGAAAAAGAAGTATGCTTTTACCTACAGAATTTACTGCCTAACGGGAAAAGAGTTCTTAGCAGGGCTGAAGATAGGATAGTGAACCATTTAGAAGCAAAGAGAGTGTTAGACTCCCAAAATCACATACCTGCGAAGCAATGCAGTACCTCTGGAATGCATCTTGAAACAAAAATCTGGGCTGATCCAATACATGAAAATGAAACATTCCGTCAGTCCTGAACTGAAAGATGCAGATATAGCTCTGCAACAGATTTCTTTCAGCCGCTTTTTCATTTTGATTTGGTTTGAAAACTCTTGTAGAAATGCTAGGAATTCCCACAGACAGAAATACAGTCTTGGCTATAGCCTACAGGTTCAAGTTTAATAATTTAATAATAATAACCTGATGCCAAAGATGCCAAACCTTGAACCTTGAAAGATGCATAATGCTTCTTTTTTTTTTTTTTTTTTGAAAATAGCTTAACTGACCTCTGGGCCTAGTTTGTAATTGTCATGGCCAGTTAAAATTTTGCATCGCATTAAACTTTGCCCTGCTGCAGCAGCACAGTCCAGAGGTCGTTTTCAAGAAACCCCAGCATTTTCATAGTTGAAACACAGCTATATTAGAGACAATATGTTTCCTTCCCATCCTAACTGGAAAATTCTCCTCCCCCATCCCAATGATATTTCAAAAACTAGTGTGCTAATTGTAGTCCACTGCTGACTTTTTAAATGGCTTCACTTCCACATTGTGTCTTGCATCAACAGGGTCTCCAGACATTGTGCTGATTGAAGTCACAATTCCTTATTCATATGAGTAATCTGCATTCATACAAGTAGTCACATTGACGTAAGTCACAGAATCCGGTGACGCTGATTAGATGTTTGTGTTACAGGGAAAGTTGTCTGTGGTATGGTCGAGACATGTTATGGTATGTATAGCATTAAGTCAAGAAAATTCTGTGAGGACTGGCAGTGTTTCAGACTCACCTTTTCAATGATAAATTCCTTCCTCTTGTTTTGCTGAGCCTCTGATGCAATGTTATTATTGGGTGAGTGAGTAATAGCAGCAGTTGATTCAAAATAATACAAAATCAAAGTACAATGGTTTTCATTCACCAATTGCTTTGTACATTACTGGTACAGCTAAGCATGGTTATTCCTTGCTTTTTATCATGTAAAGAGTGACATATATCTGGAAAGAGGAGGACTCAAATGTTGATGTATAAAAGCTTGTGTAGGAACTTGTTCATTAAGATAAATTTCACCTAAAATCATTGCAGAGAATTCTGAAAATGCAAATGTGAGTGATTACCAAGAAATATTTCTGGGACATTTTATTTTTCTTTTCCTAATGAAAACACTCCTGAAGATTCATCAAGAAAACTTTAAAATATAAAAATTAGGTTTTTGCATTCTGAGTCATTTTTTTCCCTGATTTTTATCACATCATTTTGAGAAGTATGGAGAGTTTCGTTAAGTATTTTGATATTAATTGGATTGTCCCTTTTTTCAGTCCAATAAAATAACAGAGAAAATTCTCCACCCATAAGTGTGTCTACATTTAATAAATGGGCAATGATTTATATGGCATCAGTGATATAAAACAAGCATCGACTGTTATTGATAGAAACAAGTATTAATTTACTTTTATCACCTCCACATAAGAAAGAATACCCTCTGACTGCGTGCTGTCAGAACATCTCTTTTTTGTGCAATTCTGTCACTGCACCCATAAAAGGTCCACAGCTATCAGTAAACTGTGTTCCCGGCTACTTTTCTGAAGCGGCTGAGAAGACCGTGTCATGTGTGATTCTGTGCCTGATACTTCTGAGATTTGATTTCCTTTCTGAGGAGATTTCCATAGCAGATGCATATCCATGCATATGGTGACCACATAACATCTTGCAAAGAAAAGATGTTAAGGATTATGCAAAGAGGTGGAATCCTGCATAGGTGCCTGCCCCATTTCTATAACATTAGGGTGTATTTGCTTCCCTTTGCTACATTACACAGGGTGGAACCAAAGTCCTGCTGTAGCTCTTGGAATCATAAGGTTACTGCTGTCATATCATGAGGATATGACATCTTGTAGTTCTGATGTGTCACAAGAAATACTTTTTGTAGTGGTGGAAGAATTGATTCTTTTCTTCTTTGTCTTTGGCTAACC
This sequence comes from Podiceps cristatus, assembly GCA_000699545.1. Classification (NCBI taxonomy): domain Eukaryota; kingdom Metazoa; phylum Chordata; class Aves; order Podicipediformes; family Podicipedidae; genus Podiceps; species Podiceps cristatus. The sequence continues at coordinate 78,300 of KL263145.1, forward strand.
AAACCAAACTATAGAAAATAATTTGAGCAGGAACTGAAGCAGACACTTTTTGTGTCTTTCAAGAAAATATGAACCTCCCAAATTATATCCATATTTTGTCATGAAATGGAATATATATTTTGGATTACAGTGTGACCTTTCCCTGCACTTTCTTTTTATTCTAAAGATATTTTGAAACAAAAGGTAGTGTTTTGAAATGAAAATACATTGAAATTTCATTACTTCACTTTTTCATTATTATGGCTCAGTGAAATATTTTGGCATTTCTGGACTGGATCTTATAATTTTGAAAATATTTTCCTCTGGTGAATCTGATAGGTATTCTGGGGAGATAAAATTGTGGATAGTTATTTCTTCTATTCATCTCCATTCAAAATGATGCGGTTCAATGTTAAACATTTGCAAATTATTGTGAGTCACTGAGATATGACAACTGAGTAGTAGATTAATACTCATAATCTTTTGCAAGAAAAATAATGTGTGTCTATTGGCATATCAGTTTTTAATGCAGGAGTTAAGGTGATAAAAAAAAGTAATAGTGAGAATTAAATGGGAAAAAATAATGGGAAATTAAAAGTGTTTGAATAAAGAGGAGATTTTCAGTGAAAATTTAGCCAATTTTCAGGAGGCAAATTTTAGCAAAGGTAGTCATTTGAGCTAGCTTTAATTTTAGATTTCAAGAGCAGTGAGGGACAGAGGCCCAAGCTGGACTTTGGCTTGCCTACTGCTCTAGGTTACATTATTCCAAGTATTACTGAGAGCTGTTTGCACTGCTGAGTAGCTGCTCTTAGCTCATAAAATGTCCAGACAAGGTATCCCTCCTGTCACCTCCTTGTGCAGCATACCCACGGTCAAAGGAATAGTTCTTGTTTGGGTGCTGCTGAACAAAAACCAGAGAAACATAGTCACAAGAAATATCAGTGAACACACTGATAAGCAGTGCGTTACAATGGATGTGGCACTGTAATATGTGAGACTTGGGGTTTATTTTTCACTTTCTTGCTCTCATCTGTTGGATGAACTTCAGCCCACCTGCATTCTTCTTCTCCAAGGCTGATCAAGAACTACTTGCATCTGCCTGCTCTGTGGATGCCTCCTCTTTTGGACCGTGACATCTTTTCGGGTTTCCAGGAGTTACTGTCATTTCGATAATACAAACCTTCATTATTACTCTTTTGTCATACTTCAGCCCTTCATACTTCAGAAGCCCTTTGTAGGCTTCTCATGGTAACTTGGGGCCCTGACCCAATGCCAAATGGGAAGAGTCAAATCAATGTCATTGAATCTTCAGGGTCCATTGCAAACAAGTCTGGGCCATAACAATAGTATTTTATGATTTACAAGCTCTGGGTATATCCTCTTTGAAATCTGTAGTTTCCCCTTGGCCTCTGCATTTATACTGACATATCAGATGAATGGAACTTGGCCTATCTTCTTTTGAAGGATTCGATTCCAAGTCCTGGCCAAGGACTGGCAGAAGTTCAGAAAGTTGTTAGTTACGCTCTTTTGCATTTTAGCTGTGTTTCAGGTGCTTGTGTAGACCTGAGAACTGGTCATCGTCCTGTCTTTAAAGCATTTCTTTCATTATTCTTCCATGGGATCAATGTCTGCTGTTAATTTCCATTCTGCAAAAGCTGAGGGACAAAGAGGTGGCAGGAGATTGCAGAGGAGCTGGGTTTTGCACCCAATCTTTGGTAGCTCTGTAGTTCCCAGGCCTTTATAGCTGCAGGTCCAGTAGTAGTCCTTCCTTGGACAGAGCACCCATTTCTGTTATCAGTAGTGTTGAGGGAATTTGGGCTGAGACAGGACTCGAGGAACTGGCACAATAACCCTAAATCTTCCTTGAGCAAACTAAGAAATGTCATTGTGGGAAAAATGTTATGAAAGAAATTACTCTACCTACTTATTAAGTGCGTGTGTGGGAAGCTGGGGCGGGCAGTAGGGCTGGGTGTGACAGGAGGCCGCCAGAAGAGACATGCATGGCCAATGGCAGCAGAGAGGAGAAAAGCAGGTGCAGGCCTAAAGGCTGAGAGATGTGACTCTGGCACGCCTGAGAGGGAGGTAACCTTGAAAGGAGGGAGAGAGGAGAGTTAAGATCAAGCAATATTGGCAGGCAATTCACCCCGAGGGCCAGGCACGCAGCAAAGGAGCTGGGGGTGGCACAGACATGTTTCTTTCTCTTCTCTCCCTGCCCCCTACTTTCCACCTCCACCCCATACACTTACTGCGTGTTACAAAGTGTAAACAAATCTATTTAGGCTGGAAAATATACCTTTATTTTTCCATCCTGAAATTTGCTTGGGTTTGGTTCTTTCTTTTTTAATGGTAACAAGGAAGAAAAAGTCATGTTTAGGAACATTTGGCACACTTTAATTTTTTTTTTTTTTAACTATTTTTACTTGGGGAAAGATCCTCCAAACTAATAAAAGCTATGACCTCCTCAAGGGACTTTCATTAACACCCTTTTACCTTTATTGTACCACTTCATCTCCACAGAATTTTCAGAATAATTTAGGGCCCTGACCCAAAGCCAGGGGGAAGAATCGTATCAGCTTCAGTGAATTAGGTCCTTAGAGTCCTTTGCACAGCTGCCAACTCACTAAAAAGGGTGTAATATGCAGGCTAATAAGCTGCTTAAAAAACATAATGTGAGCATAATTCTCCACCTCATTACATTGGTTTTACATGCCACTAAAGCCAATAGAGTTACGCCGGTGGAAAACCAGGGTCACAGAATGGAGGCTCACCCCCTATATGAGCCTTTTAAAACTGGTTTCAAAGATCAGAGGCAGTTAGTCTGTATCACATACTAATGTTGGGCCTGATCCAAAGCTCACTGTACTCAACTGGAGTTGTTCCATCAAGCCCTAGGGATATATATGTCTATGTGCGCAGATGTGTATATGTCTCTGTGTCAATCTATCTGTGCAATTTATCTATTTTTACCATGCTCATCACTGGAGTGACTAAGAGCCTAGGTGACTGAGATTAAGCAATATGTAAAGTCCCCAAAGCCTTGATCTAATATATACTTGCTGATCCTGTAATATAAAAATAAATGCAGGTTAGCGTATGATCTGTGGGACATATACAGTCAAGCATGCAGAACACATAGAAAGAGCAGGGCTGTTTCCCATCCAGTTGGACAGGTTATGCCATTGGCAGGACATAGCAAGCTGCTGCCAAAAAGGCATCACCCATTTTTTAATTCTCAGACTCTGTTTTTATATGCTGCTGATGGATATCGGATGAATTGCTCATTGTAAATCAATAATATTTCATCTTCAGACGAATGAGGAACTAAAACTGTTTCTAATAAATGTTTAAATGCTTAGCATTTTTTAGAAACCAAGCCTTTTATGAGAAATCTTTTTTTTTTTCTGTCAGGCCAGAACGGTATAAAAACATTTGGGATAACCTTGTGAATTGTTGAAAAGTAAAGGAGTAAAAGGACGAGCATGTATTCTAGCTCTTTGCTTTCTAATTTCAATGGTGCAGAACCAAGTTGTACAGGCAACAGAATCGTAACAGTCAGTGCATAAGATGCAGTATCTGTTTTGATGAAAATGACTGTCGTTCAGAAGAGCAATCATACTATTAAGTAATAGCGCTGTACCACAGCTGTCATGTTATTTGCTTCAGATTGCGTCCTACTGAAAAAGAGCTGGGGAAACTGCAAAGGGGATAAAAGTTGTCATAGTGTGCCTCTTGGTAGTTTCTGATCCTGAAGTTTTGCTCATGAAAAAAAAAAAAAAAGGGTGTCAATTTACTGTTTTGGGGTTTGGTGGTGGTTTTTTTTTTTTTTTTTTGTAGTTTTGTATTTAGGAATTCTTTCTTTGAAGTAATGAAAGATGAGGGTGAGAGATGGACTTAAAATGAATGGGGCAGAAACAATTATTTTTTATAAAGAACAAATGTTTAATCCTCTAGAGGACCTATGTGAAGTGAAATTGTATGTCAGAAGTAGCAAAGCAATGCAGTGGTCAGTAATCTGCAAACTTTTGCTGTTCATCAACCAACTAAAAGCAATGAAATGTTCTTAGAATTTCCTCTTTACTGTGTGAGGAATGAAAATAGCCCAAAATAATGTGGTGGGTGAACTGTATACACCGGCAATAAACTAAACTTCCTGTCTCTAACAAAAGGCTTCTCTTTATAAAGTGCCAGGACTTTCAACTGTAAAACATTGGTATCCAATTCTCCTTTAGCTCTTTAAGAATGTCTTCTGAGAAGTTTGTAGTTTGGCATTTAAATTTTTGGATATTTTTTTTAGAAATATAAGCTGCTGATAGATGCAGAGCATAAGCTGTACTGTTTGGAGCCCTGGTTTCCAAACGTTTTGGAGAGCAAACCACTGTCAACCCCGTATCCATCTTTCAGACCCCCTGCACAAACAACTGCATAGAAATGAATTTATGTATTTTACTCTTTCATGAGTTTTTGTGGTTACAGAAGTCTGATTACAGACCTACTCAAGCACTGATTCTTCATAGTTTGAGCTATATCGGCTTGGAGCTACATCAGCTTGGAGGTTCTCTTCCCCCTTCCTGATTACACAAATAATTCATATCTTTCTGTCTATCTTGCAAACAATCATGTTTGGCTACTAATGGATTCTAGTGTCTGCTACTGGAAAAAAACCCACATGATCTCTGTTCCATCAGTTGCCTAACAGCTAACAGGGCTACCTGAAGAAAATTAGAATTTATTTTCTCATTGAGGGTTTTATATTTCTATACTCATGGTTGTACATCTACTTTCCTCTCAAATGGTTATTCTGTTTTCCTGAAATAGTAGCATGGGAGAGAGATCAACACTGCTGAAGACTAAAGTCTCTCCAAGGGATGATCAAAAAGTTTAGTCCATCATCTCACAGCGATGGTTTTGGAACTGCTGACACCTGTTTTCTGTAGGCAGCCCAAAAATCTACCAGTGTTTGTCACCACCGCAGCAGAGGGGAATCCAAGGGTTAGTCTAGATTTGCACACAGGTCTAGCTTGGATACATATGAACTTCTCCATGTGTGGAATTTTGGTTGACCATTTTCAAGAGATGCACTGAGCTGAATTAAACCCTGTTCTGGCAAACAAAGAGTTGTCAGGAGCCTCTGGGGAGGGGCAGAGGGGCCCAGTCAACACTGGAAGCCGCTATCAGTTTAAATAAGCACACCTGCAAAAGAATTGTTTTCTCTCTCCTGGAAAAGGGTCCTTGGAGCTGCTCTTCTCAGAGAGGATTTAGGTTGTGTTTTAGGAACAAGATTGGTGCAGAAAAGAGGCCTGTTCTAGGTTAGTAGTCTTCAGCTTGATATTTTGTTAAAGCACTAAGTTGTTTTAAGTTGCATCTATGTGAGGCTGTGGTTTCCATGGCTGCTATACATGGAAAATGTCTTGTAGCTTCACTGAGCTGTGGGGGTGAGAAATTGAAAGCATGTATGTATTGTGTCTGGAGTTGCTGAGGATTAATTATTTTGTGGTTTTGTGTGGTGTTTTTTTTTTTTTTTTCCTTGTGTGGTTTGCACTTAAGTTCATACCTAGAAATTTTAGGGTTATGTGCTCGCTGGAGGGCTGAGTTGCAAAGAGGCAAACTAGGGTAGACCTGGAGTGGTGGCTATCAGCAGGCTGAGGTCAGTTTGGTCTCTAACTGTGAAGAGGTGGTCTTCTGTACCTTCTCCAAAGCTGCAGTTGCTCACAGTACAGGTGCTGGGCTTGGGCTGACCTTCTGGAGTCAGGGACTCCTCATGTCCCTGACTCCTTAATGGGATCTGTGCTCTCCTGAGGGGGATTCTGTGAGCATCACGAGCAGATCTGCAAAGGCTCTACGTAGAGGCTGGTGAGGCTAAAGTATTGCTACGTGGTTGTGCTAGTGCAGTCTACAAGATGACTCCAGGTAAATAGCCTTGATAAGAATGCTTAAATGTTAACAGACTTTTTGCTCACTTTAAAGGAGATATTGGGGTTGCAAAAGGGTGCAACAGGTGCTTAATGAGTGTTTAATTCCCGTGTACTCCAGGAAAGTCTGTTAAGAAGCATCTGTTAATCTGACTTGCTCATCTGCGCTTCTTTTTAGTTATTCTCCCTTTCCCTTCCTGTTATTCCTATGGAGCTGTCACGAGGAGGGGAGATTTCCCTCTATTCCCTTGTCTGTGCCTGTGAAGGACTTGCAGAGGTGTTCAAACAAGGGTTTATCATTGCTTTAAGGATGGGGGGGTGGGGGGAAACGACACAAACAGACGCCTCAAAAATGTGGTTTTTTCCTTCCCATATTAGAGATTAAGCCTGAGGGTAGAAACCCAGTGGGAGCTGTTGCTTCTCTTAGAGGTAAGAACGTGCCAACATGTTATTTCCACAATAGGCAGTAGGGCCCACTGAGTTTGAAGCCGGTGGGAGTGCGTGCACTCTCCTGAACCACTAATTCCTGACATCTGCTTAGGCCTTTGTGTCAGAGGCTGCTGATCCTGTCCTAAGGGATGCAAGGCTTCATGTTTCTTACAGGCCTGCCCCACTCAATTCACTCAGTGTGGTACCTCAGCAATGTAAGGCTCTAGATGAGGGTGCTGCAAGCTTTTCACTTGCTTGTGAGTTTGTGTGCTTCGTTTGTGCACTGTGTCTGTCCTCTGAGTACATGTGCTGCACACTGAGCCGTGGGGTGTGCTTGTAGTGGGGCAGAGGCGTGGTACTTGGGGCACTGGGCAGGCAGCATCTTCTGCCCTTGCCTATGCTGGTAGTGGAACAGTTGTTTGTTTCCTTGTATCTGTGAAGTCCAGCACTTTGAAATTCTGTGGACAGTGTATGCAGCTGTACACTGAAGAGGGAACACTTCGCTTCCCTATGCAACTGTTTTTCTTCAGACACTATTTAAGGGACCTGATTTTGACCTCCCATACACCCATGTTAGTAGAAACCAGTGAGAGTTACTCTTTACTCACACAAGCGAGACCAAGTTCAGTTGTGATCTCTTGGTTTAACAGAAAAAAGACTATCCAGCAGCATTCCTGAAAATGTGTTTGGCTCGGCATGCCTTGACGTTAATCTGCTGTTGGAATATCTATGGGAAAGAACAGCCAAGCGACGGAAGAATATAAGAAATCTTAGTTTGTCTGGCACAGGCTAGCCTGCCACCATAAAAGATGAAAACACAAGAGAGAAGGTAGGAGGAGTTCACTCAGCTGTTTCAGTTTTCAACATGCAGTCTGGGCTGGCTTCCTTTTGATTATCAGGGAAAGCTAAGAAAAGTAAAATAGTGTTGCTACTCTGTGAAACAGACCTTTTAAAACAAGCTAAGTCAAGCAATCAACCTATGGGTCAGTTGTGAAGGGAGTTAATGTGTATTAATGACAAAGAGATAGCATTAATACAGTTTCAAAGTGTTTCATATTTAAATGTGGCTCCAAATTTGTTGTGCGTAACAGGACAAATATAATTAAGGTGGGGCTGCACACAAGAGCTGGATTCCAGCCTGGTTTAGGAAGCCAAAATAAACACTTAAAGAAATACAACATTTCACATGGACTTTTGTGCTAATTATCTAGAGTTTCTAATGCTGGCTTTTAAAAGGGTGGGGGGAAGACAGTGAAATATCCAGAAAGCATACTGATGTGAATCCTGTGGGCTTTATCCTGATCTTGCCGTGTAAATCATGCCTGACTCTGTAGAAGTTCAGGATGAGGGTTGCCTGGCCTTTCTCACCGGGCTATATTAGGGTAGACTTTAATTTTTAAAAAGTGAAACACCAGAAGTCACTGGGCGGATGCTAAAGTGAGGATCTGGCTGTCAGGCTTCTCACTGCTAATTGCTCTGCCGCATGATTTAGAGCAAGTCTCCGTGCCGCTGCTTCCCGCTTGCCCTTTATCCTGAGACTGCCAGCTCTGTACTATTATTTGCCTTGCAGTACTGTCTGTGGGTAGTCTTTTCCAATTCACTCCACGTTTGTTTTATCCCTCCCTCTCTGTTACTTAGCTTATCTTTTTCTAGCTGTACATATTCTGCTTTTGTGTACTGAGCTCTGTGTGTCAAGCCTTGGCATTCTTGTTTGCTTAGACTGTAAACTCCTTGGAGCAGATTGGGTTGCCCATTCCCATTGTTTGATCCCTTGTGATAAACATTATTGCTAATAAGAGATGATTGTTACCTCAAATAGCATTTAAAAAACAGCCCCCCCCCCAATCCACCACCACCAAAACCACTCAAACAAAAAAAAACCATCAAAAACCCCACCCCAAACTATAGTGTAATCCCATACTTTACTGCAGTTGATGACAGCACTTAAAGGTTTAGGATTTGCATTTGAAGGTTGAATAATGCCTCATACAGCAGGGCTCTGGTTAGCTTTTGAGTCTCAAGGTGCTACTGTTATACCAATAATCAAGTGCTTATGAAACAAAAATACTTAAAGCTCCTTTCTGTTCTTGGTATTTTGTCTCCTAAAAAAACCCCACACCTCTCTCTGTTTCTGTTTGTTTTTTTGTGGCAGCAAAATCTCACTGATGTGTGTTAAGCTCTGTAGAGACACTTTAATTACTGTACATCTGAATGGCTGTCACATCAGGAGTTAAAGATCTCTATTTCAAGGAAAGAAGCATTTTTATGTTTCTAATATAAATGAGTATGCTTCAGTCTTTTTACCAAATTCAAACTGCATGGAAGGGTATTTCATAATAGACTAAGAAGGCAATATAAAATTAAGTAAAGCTGGATCTGGTGCCTAAAAATATTTGGCAGAATTCCCTGGAAAGCCACATTTGAACATTTTTAATATATATTACAAGGCAGACACGAATAATTATCTTCTCTTGAAGTTCCCCAAGTGAGAGGAGTGTATTGTAATGCCCTTTGAAAGAAAATAATATAAGTTGCCAAATGATTATGTTGTGGAATTCTTCCCCACCCCCTGTCTCTTTCACCCATCTGATTGTATACAGGAGAGGAAGAATATAGTACAAATGAAGCTGCTGTTCTTACATTCCTTTGTAAAAGACAACATTTAACACCTTTAAGTAGATGTACCTGTCAATGTACAGGGTAGTCCTTGCAAAAAATTAAGACAAGTATTTCTAAATGACTAAAGCATAGCACTGTTAAAGATGAGGCAACTCTTACAGTTGTATGTTGTGAATTCTTGGGTAAATCAAGTAACATTACTTCCCCTCCCCGCCCCCCCTTCCTTCTACATGCACTATTCAAAATCGGGAATGTAAAAGCCTTTGATTTGCTTGTTTAGCTACTATTAAAATGAACAGAAAAGTCTTAGCAGTGGGAGCTGTCACAAAACAGGATTAAGTGAACCTGTAGCAACCATTGCTATTTTAAAAGGGCCTTGGTAAATGCCCAGCTCCCTCAAAAATTACGTTGTGTCCATGAAAGTCCCTATAGAGACAGACAAAGGGAAGAGCATGTCTTTAGATGAGAAAGAGAGCTTTCTTAAAACATGGACATCCTTTCAGAGCCAGTAGAAAGACTCTCTTAGTGCCAGGTATCATGGCTTTTATTTGCTTTTCAGTCTCATTGTGCCCGTTAATAGATAGTTACAAGGAAGGGCAGTTGCGCCAGCATCTTCCTGTGGAGTTTATCTTGTCCATCATAGTCTGGTGAGGAGGGGTGTAAAGGTAGCCAGCGTAAACAAAGCAAAACGTGATTCTTGGAAACTGAGCTGGATGCAAACTTCCCAGTTAATTTCAGTGTGCACAGGGTCAAATCTGTGACACATGAGGAAAATCTGAATCCTGATACGGAATTCCTAGAAGAGAGTCATGGGCTTGTGAAATCAGCATGGAGATAGAGGGGCTGAGGGAGAGGCCGAATTTGCTGCTGTTGTAGGCTGGAATTGCTGTTACTTGGATAAAAGTTCCTTCTGATTTATACCAGCCAAGAAAGGTCCTTCAGGGTCTTGAGGGAGCTGCAGATATATGATCCTGCAAGTGAAGAAAGAAAACTAGCAATATATGGAAAGACAGTGAGAGATAGTTTGGCAGCAGGATTTTAAGTTAGAAACAGGGTGGGAAGCAAAGCTGTGATGGGAGTGCTGAGGCTGAGCAATCCTGCCCTGGGAAATCTGGCTGAGGGGCTGCAAGCTGCTTTCTTAATTATTTATTTTTTCAGATCGGAGGATGTGAAGTTAGACTCTTAGAGGGGGAGGTGGGAAAGCTAAAGGACAATTGTGTTTAATTTAGTGGAATCTTTCACATGCAATATATGTGCACATGGTTTGTGTGCATCTGTTTCAATGAAGACCATTCAATTCATCAGGTGTTCGGGAGAGATTGCTAAGATCTCTTGGGAAATGTTGGTATGCTACCTTCCAAATGAGCCTCCTCCTGCCTGGCCTGCTGCACAGACATTGGGTATGTTGGAAACATCTGCAAAATTAAGTTTTAGAGATGTTCTAATTTAATCTGGATGGGACCAGTAAAACTGTGGTTTCATTTTATGGGTAACAAATTGATCTTTGGAATACTTCTCTGCTGCAGTCAAACGTGGTGCTGTGAGTGTGTAACTCTATCTCCCTGTGGCACTGATGGCAATGTTCCTGAAGCAGCGTGGAGCTCAGCACAGCCTAGTCACCATATATTTATCCTTCTTCTTGGGAAGGTTTTGCAGTTGACATCCAGCTCCATTTTGCAGCTGTAGTTCAGCATGTGACATAGTTGTATTCTGAGCACATATAGCCATATTGGCTATTAATGTTTTGTCTGGGAAGGTGGCTGAGGCTTGTCATTCTTGTTTATATGAGAGGACTAACTGTCCTTGTGCTAATTAGTGTGATTTATGTTGTACATGGCATTAGACGTACTGCAGCTGTATGTTGTTAATTGCTATTATGGACTCATTTCCCCAAGCTTTTAGTGAATTGATTCCTGTAGGCTGATGGTACTAGGGAAGGTGAGGGATGATGCACTGTGGGTGAGAAGGAAGGCTTGGTGGTGATGACAGCTTCATTCTTCTCTTTCTCTTTCTTTTCTTGCTCTGTTGGTAGAGTGCAGTGTATTAGAATATATTTAAGACACTTTGCAGTTCATAAATGGTAGGCGTATCTCAGAGAGGCCAAAATGCAGTGCAGTAGAGTCCAGTCCTTCAGGCAATTTGGTCCTGCAGAGAATCAGAGGAGGAGGTGGAGGTGGTGCTTTCACCTTCTTTCTGGAAGGTAAAGCAGTTGGGTGCTTTCCACCTATGTCGAGTCCACTGTATGTGTAACTTGTATACCTCTCTCTGCTCCCAACTTTTATCGGCTTAAGGAGGAGAGATTCTGCAGTCAGCTGAGAGTGCAGGAGCTCAGCTGCATCAGTGGTGCCACTACATTGCCTAGTGTACACTTTTTTCCAAGTCCATTTTTTAATGTGACAGATCAGAGCTTGAAAAACAGGACGTCTTGGAACGTAAACTAGATGAAAACAAGCTACAATGAAAGTGAAAAAGCATATCATTATACTGCCAATTGAAAATTGGGATCAGATAAAACCTTTGAGGCCCTCAGCATTTAATTTACTGAGTTGGTCACTCCTCTGTGAAACCAGCATCAGTCTGTGTTCTCTGCACATAAGTGATATCTTTGTTTGTATTTGACATAATTGGTTGAAGAAGAAAATGGGATGGATTGTTTTGGTTTTCTTGTTTGCACAAACTTTACATACAAGTGATTTACTTTGCAATCCACTATGATAGGGTGTTGGTAGTTTACATGGCCAAGAAATTCTGTAGAACAAAGCTATCTAATGAAGTGTTGTTCTGAATCTGGAGACTAGCTTTCTAAATAAACAGGTTAATGCAGCTTGGCGAAGGTTGGGGTTTTTTGTTGTTGTTTTCCCTCCATTTGCATGCATATGAACTTTATCAATCATATCCAGAAAGAAAAGATGCTTTGCCATCTAGCCTACTTGTTCTCTTTCTGTGAAGTAAGCATACCTTTTCCTAAGGACTCCTGGCCTAAGACTTTCATTGTGTGGTATGCACTGCCTTGGCACCTTTTTAGTTTGTGGTCATGTATATGTACATATCTCTCAGTTTATTTGGCTGTCAGTCTGGAAGATAGCATGATTATAATGGACTTACACAGCTAAATGTCATTGTCCTTTGAAAATGTATTCTCCTTTGATTTTTCAAGCTGACAGATCAGTTGTCCAGATATCAAACTGACCTACACTTTTTATACTATTTGTTTTCAGATCTGCTTCTACGCGGAAAATTTGACTTGCAGTCTGAATACCTGTGACTTAAGAGAATTAATCATAGTCACAAATCAGGTAAGAAGAGAACCTCCCTCCATATTTGCATTTGTTTGTAGTATTTTATATGGACTATGTTTTGAGGCAAGTTTTTGGTGGTGGTCTTTTAGGGGAATTAAGGTCTCAAGTCATTTTAAAAACATACCTACAACAGCATTCATGAGGATTTTATGCACTTGAAGGCAAGCAAAGAACCCCCTCACGTATGTAACCAGTAATAAGAAATGGAAGCACACTTGGGTATACAGGAAATGGGATTTCCATACTGTGGGTAATCTTGAAAAATAAATTCTCCTTCCAAATGAATACTTTTTGAACTCTTGCCAAATACATTTCAGTAAAACTATTGATTCAGAAGTGCTGAAGCTTTTTATTCAGATAAAGTAATTTTGCTTTGTTTAGTGCAACTAACAGGCAAAGCTAAAGTTTGCTTTGATTTATTGGAAAAATATCTGGAAATAAGTCAGGAGGATACTACTGAAATAAGACTTTGGGACTTTTCGATATTAAACACTGTCAAAAGAGATACCTCCAACTCCAAAAGAGTAAAGCTTTTTTTCTGTAGCGAAATTTCTTGCTGAGATAGATGATGAGTATTAATAGCAAATGTTCGATCTTAGCCTGGTGTATTGTCAGGTTCTTGCCAACTTGGTTGTAATAATGAAGTATGGTGGTATTGTCCAGCTGTGGGACCTGAATGCTAGCCAGGCTTTTAGGATTGAGGAGCTCACATGTATTGGGAAGAAGCAGTGATGGAAGGCAAGCAATGTGTGTCACTGGGTGAATTCTTCCTTCCCTCTAGTCTGAATGGTGTGCAATATTGCTGATAGGACCTGGAATAAGCTACCTATATTGGGAGAGGGACAGATAACTAATAAACCCCAACACCTCAAGAGAGAACAACAAATTATATTCAGGGAGGAGCATGAGAGAGATCCCCTCTGCCACTGAACAAGCACAAGATAAATGCTTTCTTTCTCAGTCTCAGTGCAGTTACTGTTACGTGTGAGCCCTGGCAGTGTATACTTTCTGCACTTGTACGCAGTATGTTGGTACTGCACTGGGCTAAATAGATATCTGACTAGCAATATGCACGTATGCAACAGGCGGGTACACGGTCATGGACTCAGTGTAGAGCTCTCCAAACATGCAGTCATGTAGGTGTTCATGTGCTGAGTCCCTGGGTACCAAGGACTGCTGAAGCTGTCTTCTGGAGCAAACGGAGAAGGAAGAGGGTGATGCACACCTGGCAGGTGTCCAGTCTGGAAAGATGCAGTGAGAGCCTTTAGCCTTCCTGCCATAATTTGTTCCAACTGGTCCCGCTGACACAGAGTGTGAGCAAATTGCACTTGCAGGAGAAAACTAAGCCCACTCAGAGTGCTTGTGTGTTCATAACACTTTTAAATAGAAAAGCTTGAGAACTGTTTTCTTTTGACTTTGTTCTGGGTAAGTTTAATGTGGTCCTCTGTAAAGAAAACAAAAGTCTGGAAACCCAAATCTCCAGGAGACTCCGCTCTATTAGATAATTTGAAAATCTTTAATGATCACACACATAGATCTGAGATATCTCAGGCACACAGCTGTAGTTTCAGAGCACTGACTGTATTTGCCATCTGTGTCGACGCAAGCAGATTTTGGCTGGGTGTTCTGCTTCATATAGCTGAGTGTTACTCGTTTTGTTCCTCGTCACCTCTAGACTGGGCTTTCCAAGAAGATTAATGAAACCAGAGAGAAGCAGTTATATTAACTCAGATCAAGTTGGTGGTCTAACTTTTGCTGTTTCCTTTCTGGCCTGAAACTTCCATCCAGCCTAAAAATGCAGAGGTATACTTCCACTCAGGAGCATTAGAATTGCTGGTGTATCTGTTTTAACCCCAAACCTATGCAAATTTCTCACTGGTGAAAAGGCAGAAAGAGAAGATATATTGATACTCTGCTGGCTACTATGGCAGTCCTAGAATCCCATTAAACTGTCAGGAAAAAAATTGGCTAATCCCTGTGAATCTGTCCTCAGTCTCCTATTTGCTAGTGGGTTAAAGGAATGTGTATTGATTTGGGCAATGGAAGAAACTTTTGGTTTTCATTATAGGCTGTAAACATCTTGGACTGAAAGCCTCAAGAGTGCTATCATGTCCTACCGCATAGATGTACTCTACCCGGCGAGTTTTGAAATAGAGATTGATAACTGTGTTTACGGTATTCAATGAAATTGGGGATGACTGGGCAACAGAATGCCAAACCCTCCCTTCTGGGGTAAAGTGCGTAGAAGGAGTTTGATGCTGAGATTTTTTTTTTTTTTTTCTTAAATTGCAGTTACCTACTTCATTACAGTACAAAGTCAGAATTTCTCAATCTTGCTTTTTGTGGGACTAAGTGTTAATAAGGGCCTAATATTGACAAACTGCTGGCTAGGAAAATGATGAGGTAATTATTAAGGTGTACATTTATTTGTTTGGGTTTTTTTTCAGATTTTGGGTCAATTACATACGGGAAAGGTGTATGCGTGGGTGATCTTGTGCTTATTGCCAGGTTTTGAACAAGCTGACACCTCTAAAGTAATAATACTTGATCTCTGTTTCTCCTTCAAGACTGTAGGTGATAATCTTTCCTTCTGTAAGAGGTTCATTATTTAAAGGCCAACTTGCCTGTAAATCAGAACAAAAACTTGAAATGTTAGTAAAGCAAAAATTCAAGCAGTCTGACGCTTGATCTAGGTAAAATGAAAACTTAATTTGTTTAATTGTTGAACTGTTGATTTGATGCTTCTGTTTTTCAATAATTCTTCTATTTTGAAGATATTAGTACAAAAAGAATTGAAATTCATATTTCTGGAGGAAACATGTCTACTTATATTCTCCCTCTGGAAAAAAAAAAAAAAAATGGTTTTTGTTAACAGAACTCCGCTGTTCTCAAAAGACCACCTTCTTGGTGAAAATAATTTTCGTAGTACAGGAAACACTTGGATGCTGTGACTTGGTTCCTACACCTTCAGTTTACACATATTGTCATGCTGCTCTTACTGCAGGAATTTTTCTATAGTTTGCTTTTCACTTTTGTCTCTTTGCTCGTGGTGGTTATTTTGTATTAAAATGCTCAAATTAACAGAGCAATCGATTCTCAGTAATTTCCATATTGCTTTGGCTTTTTAGCAAGTAATGTGGTGCAGTAGGAGTGTATCAAGAGATCAAAGCAGTCAGTGCAGAGCCCCTTGAGCCTCTGCTGTATATGCACCAGTGCTGGGTGGGGGCTTATACTTTGGACTGAGTACGTTCCCATGCTTGCAGTCCAAGAGGTCTGAGGTGCCTGGTGTGCATGCCACACTAAACTACGCTAAAGCAAGCCTGGATGTGATCGAGGGGATAGTTAATGGGTTTTCTTCGAATTTACACTGTTAATCTGAACACAAATGCTGAAATGGATGCAACGTTTGGTTCTCATAAATGCAGTTTATGGTGTGTAGACTAAAGCCTAGTGGTGGATATAATGTTCTGTATGTTCAGAAAGCAGACTATAGCTAACTAGTTATCTACTTGGTTTTATTGGCCTGTGTATATCAATTTTTTCCTATAAAAATCTAAAAGGAAATCCATCCTTGCTTGTCAGAGACTGTCATTCAACTGGGCTATCAATGGCTCTACAGATGTTACCTAAAGCTTGATGGGATGTCTTCCATTCAGTGTGCTGGGCCATGTTTCCTGTTAGCTGGGAGACAATTAAGCTAGCTCTTTTCCTGTAGGTTTTAAAATCCCATAATAGTAATTCTTAATAGCCACAATTGATGGGGCTTCACTGTGTTAGACCCCCAAGGTGTCTTCCCTGTACAAGGAACCTGCACAACCAACACTCAGGTCTATTTGTGGCAGTAGTGAGTGATTCCCCAGTGGAGCCCTGCCTCTGCTGCTGCTTTCTGTGCCTGCCGCTGCCTGTGTGTGGCTGGGGACATCCTACGCTTGGGCTCATTTTCTGTCAGCCAGGGGCAAAGTTCTTTCTAATTTGGAGAGAGTTTTAGAAATGGAGGTTTGCAAGTACTTCAGTGATTTTTTTTTTTTCCCCCCTCCCTCCCAATCTGCCAGTTCTTGTGGTTGATTTTTTTTTTTTTTTGAACATATTTAAAAACAATGCTTAGGCAATAAACTGAACCTCTAGCTACATAAGCTATTACGGGCTTAAAAAGCTTTCAGAATTGCATTATAAACTTTCTGTCTGACTAGTAAGAGGGTTCAAACTCAAGTGTGGTGACTGTCCACATGTCAGTATGAAATGAAAACAGATGTGGTCACAGTCCTTGCCTCAAGGCATTTATAGTTTGAAACCAGTGAAGAAGGGTTGGGGTGACTTGCCCGAAAGTAACACAGCCAGTCCTCAGCCCAGTGAGACTTTGATCCTGCATTTTCTGGCTCTTAGCTCCACTGTCTTCATGTTGCCTATGTTGTTCTGTTTTCTCTAAAACTGGCAGAATTGACTTTTTAAAGTGCTTACTTAGGCTGCCTCCTTTTCTCCCACTTGTTCAGTAGTTGGCGTTCATCAGGTAATGCTCATCTGCTGTCCTTCCCTGCAATTTTTCACTGTGGTCCTTACTGAGGGTTCTGTTGCCAGCTGTTTCCTTCCTCGAACCTAGGGAACAGGATGAGCGCTGGCTTATACACTTCCTTTCTCTGCTGGACGCATTCGAGAGCTGCAAATTGAGTTCTACTCTTCTGCACCTGTGAAAATGTGGGTTCTTCTTGGTAACCACCATACACAATAGCATTGACCCATATAAACTCTCACGCAGGGCTGAGTGTGGTGACCTTGTACGTGGAGAGGAGGGAAAGGGGGTGGAGTGAGAAATGTGGATTCATGTTCCCATTCTGCAACAGTCTTCCTGGGTGGCCTTGAACATATCACTTACATCTTTCCCTTCTTTCCTGCCCCTCCTTTCCTTGTGCTTCAGTCTCCCACCTGTAAAATGAGGATGGTAAAACTTCCTCTTGCCCTTCCTCTGGCTTAACCGTTCAGGAGGGCAGCTCTCCACAGCCTATGCTCTCTACTACAGCACAGAAATCAATGTGGTGTTTACATTGGTTGTAAGTGTCAGGGTTAAAGTAATACATGTAACATTAAAATTCAGAAGCCGGAATTTACTGTAGGTTTCTAGGATGGGATTTTCAAAGTTGCTGAAGACCATATCCATGTATCAGGGAGACTTGTCAGACTGATCTCTTATACTCTAGGACATTCAAATTTTAAATCCATATTCAGGTCCCTGAATCAGTGGCTTGACTTCAGAAGTACTCAGCACCCAGCAGTTGTCACAGATTTAGAGATGGATTTAGGAGCCCTGTGGTAGATGCATCAGGTTGCAGGGCGGCAATGGCTCTGTGTCTGCTTTCTTTTTCCCTTAAACCACTGCTTCAGTTCAAAATGCAACTTGTTCACAAGGACAAAGTATGTGTAGCAAGTGACTTGATTCATCAGTAGATTCCAGACTGCCAAATACATTTGGTGGTCTTGGTTATTGTCCAACAGAAAAAGTCACAGAGACCTGACTGTGTGTATACATTTTTCACACATAGATATTTTGGCATTTTAGCTAACCGTCTGTACTCATTTGGTAGAAATGTGGATTGAGTTGTTGCAGGAGTGAGGGGGTGGTCCCAGCAGGTCAGAGTTCGGGTTAGTGGTAGGGCAGGGCGGGGAAGCTTGGATTGCAGCTGCCTACACAAAATTTGACCTTAGATTAACCAGACAGCTTCAGTTTCCACTGCTGCTGTCCCAGAGCCTCCATGAGCAAAAATAACCAAAGTACAAGAAAAGAAAATAGATTTTTGGAATTTGTTCAAAATGGGGAAGAAAAACTTCAAATGAATTATCTCTTTCTTTGACTAGTACCTGCTGACAGCTGAAAGCAAATGTTAGATATTCTGAGGCTAGTGCCACAAGAGTGCACACACTTGTCAGTGCTAAACAGGTTAGACAAGATCATGTTCTGATGTTAATCAACAGGTCTCTGTTGAAATTGTGCCAGCTTACACCAGTTAAGGATGTAATCCCCAAATGTAGTAACTTAATGTGTTATTCCCTTTTAGTTTAAACTTTTTTAATCATTTTACTCTGAAAGTAGAGCTGGCTTTTTATTAGGCTATGGGTTCATAGGAACGGGGTGTTTTTATTAAAAACTAAAAATTCAACGTTTACCTTCACTGAAAGTCTTGGCTTCATTTAGTCCTGATTGAAACTGACAGTGAAGCATATATGCTGTTCTTGCCAAATCCTGATACGGTAGGGCAGCAAAGTGTTTTGCGAGTGGTGATGAGTCTTCCTTTTCAGAACTGATCTTACTGAGTTTCCATTATCAGGGACAGACTTTCAGAAAGGCTCAAATATGGCTTGTTTTTCAGAAACGGCTGACTCTTGAGTACTAACCTTCCTTTGGAAAATTTGTTCAATTTCATGCCAGAAGCTTGAGTGCCAGGCTTTCTTAAAAAACAGTCTTTGAGTGTCATTTGAAACGTGTTTCCACATAAGCAAATTCTATACATTTGTAGGCAATCTTTTTTTTTTTTTTTTTTTTAAAAAAATGTATTGTTAAGTGGAGGATGGCAATGGTGTAACTAAAGAAAAGGGGAATTATAGTAAAACTTCACTCATTTCTTGAAATGAATTTAGCTGAACTTGTTGAATATTTTGAAGATGATCTGAGAGGAAAGCAGCTCTGTTTCATGCTTTCATATATTTGTGCGTGCTCTGTTTTGTTAAACGGTGTAAAAAATCTTTCTGCTGAAGAATTTAACTTTCTGGCCTTATCAGAAGGAAGATGTATCATGCATCATATTAGCCAATCCAAATGCCATGAGATTTAAGTCCAGTAGGCTTAAATATTTTGGATAAGAATTTACGAAGCTTCCAAAATTCCTTTTATTAAATTGGACATTGATCCTGCAAACTGCCTGGTTTAGCCCTGCTGATCTCGTCCATAAGATGTTTGAATAATATATTTGAAAGATACACTGTGGGACAAGGTCAATTGTATATCAGACCTGACCTCTCCTATTAGCCTTGCTATATCTAAGAGCACTCCAGGTGGTGTTCAAACTTCGGCACCTTCCAACAAATATTATGCTGAATTAATTTCTTTTGTTTGTGTATATGTGTAAGGATTTCATTATTTGACCAAAACCCATAGTAAAACAAGTTCTTTCTTATGGGATCATAAATAACTGTCATTCAAGTGGTGCTGTGAACTGAAGCACCTTCAACTTCATGTAAGCAATTTTTTTTTATTGCAAAAGATCTCTTCAAACTGTAGAAGCAGTGAATTACAAGAAATACCTGATAAAGGTTGTCAGTAGCCAGAACATGAAATATCACTGAATTCTGAGCTAGGCTATATCTAGAGGATATAATCTAAACACTAAGTTCTATTTTCTCTAACTTTGAGGTAGAACTTCTGTTGACGTCAGTACACACAGTTATTAAAAAAAAAAAAAATTAAAGTTTTTATCTTCTTTTCAAAACAGTCCCCCCTTGTTAATATTCAGTAAGTAAAGAGTGCAGAGGAAGGAAAAAAAATACTCAATTAGAAAAGCTTAAAGGTAAAACTCTGGATTTGGTTTCTAGGAACACCCTTTGCATTACTATGGCTGCAGGCTTCTCCAAAAGTTCAAAGTTATCTTCAGTAGTCATCAAGGAGAGTAAGAGCGGAATAGTGCACCTGTGAACAGTATCTGAGGTGAGAGTTTCCCATTCCCACAAAGGAAGGCTTAAGTTAACATTGAGGTACCATTTTCCTCATCCTGGGTAGGGCTGGTGATCTGCCTGGGACAGGCTGGGTTGCAGACAGAGGGGTAGGCTGTGCTTGCACCCTTTACTCTTCTCTTTCCACGAGGCCCAGGAACGATCAGTACAGGGATACATTATTAGAAGTCAGAGTTGCAGCTCTTCTGGTGCTCATAGTCATCCCGAATAGGGTGACTCACCAGTGCTGGATTGTCAGGGAGATGGATTTTGGAGCAGGCTTTGAATGGATGTCCCTGACTCTTACTAAATTGCTGAAATACGGGTCTAGAAACAGGTTTTCAAAACCAGTTTGCACCCAGTTGTGACTCGCTTGAAGCCCATACTAAAGCTCCCTTGTACTCATTTCAGTTGATGCTGAATACTTTTAGATATTCAATCTTTTCTAATTCTGTATCAATCTTTAATTTTTGTCACGTTTGCATTGCATGGTATAACTACAACTTGGGGTTAATCCTCCTGTGCCTTAATTATTTGGAAGTGGAAGAATTGATTTCTGCTCCCTCCCTTTCTTAATCTGTCTCCATTTGTGATTATGTTCATCCATGGTTTTAGGGGATGAAAGGGCAAAGGTGATGCCAATTTACTTCTCCACAGATGGCAGATAATTTCTAAGAGTTCTACTGTCTGGTTATATTCCCACTTTCTAGATACTCTGTCAGCGTGCAAAGATGCCTTTCAGGTTTCAGATGTTCAGTAATGAAGGGAAATACAGTTTGTGTTTTGGTTGACATGTAGAAAAGTATTGCTCTTTACTGTACAAAAGTTAAGCAGTTTCTTAATACAGAAAAACACCGTATTTTTGAAAACTGATGTTGAACTGTTAAGTTTGCTTGTATTGACTAGAGCAAAGCTAGAAAAATCCTGGGTGGAAAAATCCATAATCTGAATAAATTACTCATCCCTACATCTCAGTATGATGACATAACCTTACAGAGTATCTTAAAACAAAGCACATAATTTTGCTGCTTTCTCCCTCGTTGCTCTTTAACTCAATAACATCTTCCTTCCCATGACTTGTTCCATTATCTTCAAGTGTGGCAAGTTTAGCGTGAATTTACTCCCTTCACCATGAGTGAAATGATTAAATCTGCTCCAATAAATTGCTTCAGTATGTTAGAAGAAAGATCTTCCTATCTTCTTCCCCACCCTCCCCCTCCTCGCCCACATGTTTTTGATGCAGTTGCTGTAATGGCCCAGGCTCTGCAAAGCATCCTAAAACACACCTGGTGCCGGGTGTTTGGACTTACCTCGAATGTACATTCATATATCAGCACTTTCCTACATACCTCACTGTAAGTGTGCACTGAGACTTCTTGCTGCAGTCAGGTTAAGGGCACCTTTTTTTTTTTTTTTTTTTTTTACTTCATGAAATAGAAACGAGGTCTGAACTTGCAGCTTTCTGGGTGAAGGCCCAGGGCCACAAACCAGCCAAGTTAATTCAGAAACATAGTGCTGTGGAAGTTACACTTGTAAAATATCCGTAGGGTGAGGCACTAGTTGTCTCTGTAGACCTATGCCTGACCTTTTCTTCTGGAAAGTTCTTTGCAGCACAAGGTAAGTATCTGACAGGATATATCAAGATTTAAATTACTTATAAATACAGCCATTAAATCTAGATTTTAAGTGTACCGGAAGTAAAGATTTTGACAGTCATGCAGCAAACTATCCAATTCTTACTGTGTAGTTATTCTGGCTTCAGATATATTGGTAAATTTTTTGCTTCTAATGCAAAGTGCACCTAAATTTTTTGAAACTGATGATTTTAGTGGGACTGCTATTTCAGATAGACGTAATTCCTCTGTAAAGGAAGAATTAGATGTCATTAGTAAGCTTTCACTATTGTCTTTCTGTCTTTGTTTAATGTGTTTGAATGTTGAATAATGCTAAATTATGTACACGTAAAGTGATAAATTATGTAATGCTTCAATGTGGTGGGAATTAATAGTGGAACTGCCTTAATTTGCCTTTTTTTTTTTTTTTCTCTCCATAAAGCTCACAAAATCTGTTATGTAGATGACCTTGTCAAATAGCATCCATAAGAAAGGAGGATGGGAGGGGGGAAGAAAGCGCAAGCCCCAAGCCAAACAGAGCCTTGCTCCCTTTGGACAGATGGTGAGGGCTGAACCTTGATTAATTTGTTATTGACCTAATTGAAATCACATTTGTGTATTGTTCTCAGGCGGTGCTAGGGATGGGGCTGGCAGGGGCGGGGGAGAAGAGTTGCACCGCAAAAATGTGGTGCTGTGAAAATCCTCCAGACGATTAAGAGGGATTCCAGCACCTCCTGGGCTATTGCTACTGCCTGCACGGCCTACTGCTGACCCAGGGTCAGACGCGGGCAGACACCTCGCAGCTGTATCACTTCGCCTCCCTTTTCTCAGTGGAAGTTACTACGGGGAACGGATTGCCTCAAATAGTGCAGCTGAAGCCTGGGAAAACACACACTGCTTCTGAGCAGTTAGTTTACAATATGGTAAATTAGAGGCAGGTCTTGTAGTCACAATACCCATTAAGTTAAATAAATCAGGACTGTAAATTTGTGCAGTATTTCAGTATAAAGGCTGTACTTTTTCACTAGTTGCTGACTAAGGAAGAGGTGTTGGTGGGTGGGATAAAGAACAGCTTTGATTCCTAGGGCAGACTGTGGAGGTGATGCTCTAGGATGATCTTGTGATTGCGCATCTGGGTATGATATGGAAATGTGGTTTAATCCTGCATGCTGGCAAAGTTCCCAACAGCATAAAAGGAGCAAGTGCATGCGTCTATTCCTGCCTCACGCTTGGATGCTGAAGGAACAGTTTTACAGACAAAACAGGATTTTGTTTATTTATTTATTTTTTGCATTAGCTGATAGCATTTACCTGTGATGCCTGTGAGCTTTGGCACTAAACTAAAGAGCGTCCTTTCAAAAATATTAGTGTTGAATATGTTATTTCATCTTGATTCTGGTAAACATTTGAAGCCTAAATGAGATTCTGGTTATTGTTGCAGGCCTGTGTGATCCAGAGAGTTCAGTGGCTTGGGTTTACTTCTTCTCCAGAATGACAGGAAAAGTTATTCCGTAAGGCCATGAAGTTTAGACTTTGCACTTAAGACAACATTCTTTCTCTAGCTGTCCTTCGATCATTAATCATGAAGAATGGGGCCATCTTATATTCCTGCCAAAAAAGTGAGTTTAGGTTTAAAAAACATTAGAGGTACTGGTATCTCTAATCTCAAAATTCATTGCGTTGTTTAGTCCTCTACCATGCAAGTGGTATGTACGAGTAAAGAGCAGAGGAAGTAAATTATCCTTTTATCCCAGGGATGAAGGCTGAGTCCTTTTATTTTTCATACTGAACTGATGTGTTTTACATAAAATCTTTCTGTTCTCTTGCATTTTCCAAACTGCTAAATGACAAGAAACGCACATTATTAGTTAGGTATAAATGCTATAATGCTAAGAGATCATGTGCTCTTTTATACTAAAAAGATGCTGTCTTTTTAGCATATATACGCACGTGTCTATAGTTGTGGAGTCCTTGGTGATGACTGGCATTGTTGTAACAAATGTAATAGTAATATTACTAGTGCAGATTCAGGCATAGAAAGGATTTTTCAAAATTGAGAGAAATCAAAGAACTTTTCCTTCTCTAAGAAGTTGAGAAGGAATTCTTGTATGTGAAAAAATTACTGACAGGACTTTTGAGTTTTGATTTCAAGTTTGCAAGCTTTGTTCCCTTCCTGATTTTTTTCTCCTTTTTTTTTTTTTATATAACTTCCTGTCGCTCTGTATCCTTTTCTGATTAATAACAACATGGAGACAGAAAGAAAGAATAAAACCAAAAGGGCCTTTCAGAGATTAAAAGCTTAATTTTCCACTTTTGTGAAAAAACTTTTAAGTTGGATGTAAAGGTTTTCCATGCTCTTGATGGCATGAACAGCTGTATGTATATACATATCCATACAGCTAGGATAGCAGTATGGAAATTCTTTCTGCATTAGAAGAATATAGTTATTTCAGCTTGCTTTGCTTAAAAAAGGCAGGAATACCAAAGAGGAAACAGGCATCTAATTTCCAAATTTAATTAAAAAATAATTCTGGGGACAAATTACTATTATTATCCATTGTCTTTCCAATAAATCACCTTCTATGCATGTGAATATGCAGGTTGGGAATAAACCCATGTCATTTTTCTATAGAAACCTATTCAATATATAGATTGCAACTAAGACTAGGGATGGAGAAGAAAGTTATAGATTATCAATTAATGAAAGTGTATCTTTCAGGAGTGTTTTGAACATCAGATCATTTGTTGAGTAATGTATGTTAACTTCTCTCTCTCTCTCTCTCCTCTCCCTC
>KL263153.1:557-31626 GCA_000699545.1 Podiceps cristatus
TCCTATCTACAGGGTGGCCTCACCCAACATTCAACCCCCCCCATGCCCTACGGTGAGAAGAAAGCTGCAGGGAGGAGCACAGCCGAAGCCTGGACAGGGTGAGCCAGCCGTGCCCCTGAGCAGAGGGGGGAAGGTGCGCACTCACTGGACGCGTGCACTTGTTTCTTTCAGGGCAAGGAGACCCGCGTGGCCTGTTTTGCATCTGGCAGGACGCTGGCTCAAGGCCCGCTCCTCCACCAGGCTGGCCTCACACCTACCCGGGGGTCTATGTGCGCAGTCCCCACAGCCACGGCGCAGCCCCCCAGGCGTGAGCAGGGCTGCTGCTGAGCCAGCCCTTCCTCCCAGGCGGGGTTCAGGTAAGCCGGGCTGCCTTGTGAAACACGCTGCCGCAAGGCGACTCCAGAAGATGACTGGGAGAGGAGAGGGTGTTTCAGGTGTCCTTACGCTTCAAGAAGCGAGAGATGGACATGCTCAGCTGGGATTGCCTTCATGATGTAACCCTGCCCTTTTCAGCATCCCAGCTTGTAGGTCTTTGGTACGTTAAACTAAATCATTGCGGAGCCATTGGGCCAAACCTCAACGTTGCTCTTGGGTGCTCAACAGCTGCCTGTCTGGGGAAAGCAGGCACGACCTCGGCCTACAGCGCAGCTTACAACACTCACAGCGTTCCGCTAGACAGGATGGGGTTGCGGGCAGGGTTAAAGACGACCAGGTTATGCACAATCACCCAGCACGAAGCCCTTACGCATGACCCTTCCCACAGAAGGACAGAAAGTAACAAAGAACCCGGTTAAATGTGGAGGTGAGGTAGATCCACAAATGGCACATGGCATCATCTATCTGTAGCTGTGGTCTCTGCTTGGACCACCCTGCCAGGCATAGCGCACCCTCAGCTCGCTCTGCCCCCAGTTCCCTGCGAGAGCGGCAGGGAGCTTGAGGAGGGCACGGGACCTGGGGCTAAGTGAAGATAAGGGTAACTACTAGAGCACTGGGTGTTAAGGGAGGGCTCCGGCTCATCTTTTTTCCATTTTCCAGCCTGTCTGAGAGCTGGACATGTACAGTGTCAACAGTGAGCTGCTGACATAGCTGAGGGTCCTCCCGAACAAAACCCACACACAACGTTGGGTGAGATGCAGAAGTGCCACCAGTTCAGCTTTTGCACAGCCGATTTCTCTCTCCCGCTCACTTTGGAGAGAGAAGGAGAAAACGAAAGAGAAAGCACGTTGCTTATCAAAACGATGGTAAGAGCTGCTATTTAGAAAGCTGAATACCCTAAGTCAAAGCTTCATCAGTAACTATTCTTAGCGTTAATGTCATGCACAGCCTGGAGAATTCAGGGGACAACTCTTAAGATTAGCCTATCCCCATCCGTTCCTGTTAGTCACCGGTCAGTCAGAGGGACGTGCGGAAGGGGAAGGCAGACGGGTGCAAGCGTGGCCCCCGGCCAGGCTGGCTGTGTAAGTGTGCAGCCTGCCCAGGGAGAGGGCTCCACGCTGGCAGCCCCCCCTTCTCCCCAGAGCCTGCCCTTTGGAAAAGAAACTGTTCGGAAGACATGTCATGAAGCTGCTCTGTTCAGTGTGCGTATGATCTTTTTAAAAAAACGTTTACAAATATATATATTTTATAGATGTGTATGTATTTCTTAAATTCCGTTTAGAAATGGAGCTAAAAAAAGTAGAAAAGCACTAGCGACAGTAGGCGTGAGACCAGCAGACTGCTGCACTTCCCACGTATGAAGGCACGAGTGTGGAGAGACACCTGCGGTCAGGCCTGTGGCGTGACGGTCTAACCCCACTCCTCATGGAGGTGTTGGTTTGCCTTTGTGCCCCTACCCTTGACATCACGTAAATAAAGGAACGGGGACCTCCTACAGCCGTAGTGATGTAGAGCGGCAACACTGCCCATACTCTGGGCTTAGTGCAGGCAAGAGTGGTATGTGGCCCGCGGTAGGGTTTGTGGTAAAGAAGCCTGGCATCTTCTTAATGCGATGCTGTCAGGCTGGAGGGAATAGAGATCAGATCCTTTATTCACAGGGCCTGCTTCTCTTCTGCGTTCAGGTGCCTTTTTGACATGTGGGCGGGACAAAAGGTCCTCAAAGCCAGCACAAGCACGCCCTGTGCTCGCGTTAAGGCCCTCACTCACCTCCAGAGCGATAGAAGGGGTCATACCACTATTAAGAAATATCTCCCACATGTTAAAGACATTTAAAATACCAGGCTATTTAGAAGATAGTCTGCACTTTTTCTAATGTGCACAACACACTTCAAAATCAGCAGGGATCAGCCTGTGGCCTAGATTTGCTCCTCAGCATGGTCAATTGTACCAGTCCTTGTGCGTGGCTTTTTAAGCAGTCCAGCATATGAGTTTAATTCTCAAGTTTCTTTTTGCTGTTCCTCTCTTCCTACAGATCACTCTTTTGCTTTTCAAAGGAAGCCTGTCTCTTTCTACAGATATCTACAGGAGGGAAAAGTAAGACTCTGAAGTACTGAAGTAACATCAGCTGTATTATGATCTCAGCAGCACTTTGAAGTAAGTGGCCAAGCATTATTAATTCATTGGTGCTCACTTTTACATCATTTATCATAATGAGCTACTGTGGTATTCATGTGGATGCAATGTGTATTTCCAAAGAAATTTCATTGTGATTTATCAATTAATTAGCTGGCCGTTACACTTTATTAATAAAGTGCTACCCAGAGCCTTTAGAGCAAATGCTTTAACTCCATCTCAGCCTACCAGCGTCTTGCAATCAGGCTATCCCGCCGAAACCTCTCTTTTGCTTTTCATGGTGCTGAGGACTGCAGAGGAGTGGTACCAAATAACCAAAAGTGAAGTTGAGCCCTCAGGCCTCGTTAACCTGGCCACAGACAATGGCACGGCACAGCATTTTTATGTCTTTCCTAAATGGATCCGAACAGGCAAGGGAGCAGGGAGGGCTGCAGAGAAGCCTCCCCTTGGTGGGTTACTGGTGCTGAGTTTCAATGTCTTAAAAACCCGCTCACAAAGAGCAGGTAAAAGCAAGAATGCAAGTAATTCAATAACTGCGTGCACGAAAAAGCAGGCAAGCTCTGAGACGTTCTCTCCTAAGTGATCTCCGCAGATGGAGGCAGGGAAGACAGCACGGGTTTGCTACATTCAATGCCAGCTTCTCTGAAGAGGCAAAGTCCGTTGAATAGGGAGATTTAAGGAAAAATGGCAGCACCAGCCCTGTGAACTGAGAGTGAAAGAGGTCTGGCATTTTTATCATCACAGCAAGAAGTCACCGGTAGCCAGGCCTCATCCACCTCTGGCATTTTGCAGGCTGACAGTCGTGCCACAAACATCTATTCTTTTGCCAGAACAAAGATGAAGAGAATTTGATTTTTGATTTCTTTATGCAATTCCTGGCATCTTTTCTCTCCCAGCCTGCAATTTCTGGAGGGTGCACTGCCAGAAACAGTGGTAGCTGACAGGTCAGTCTTAAAGAAGGGAATGTGTGTGTGTGTGTGCAGGCGTTAACGGCCACGTCTGTCCAAGCCAATTCCTTGTTAACTGAGGTTTCAGCAGCTATTTATCAGAGGGGCAAACAAACAGGTGAAGAAATGCTGCTTAAAAATAAAATAGGCACAACAATAAAAGGTGAGGCTATTGCATTTTGAACCAATGGCACCGTGTTAATAGCACAACCTTCCCCTTCCAAATCCCAGCCGTAGCCCCTCCCATGGCTATGACACCGCCATTCTGAGAGAGAGGAGAGTTTGCCACTAACGCAACATGGAAGAGAAAGCGCAACAGAACAGCAGCCCTTCCTGCTCCTCTTCCCCACCCTGCCCTCTCCAGTCCCCCAGTCCTGGGCTAAGAGAAGACCTGGTTGTGCTGCTGGGTGACCCGGATAAACGTCGTTCTCCTGCTCAGTTCCTTGAGTTTGGCAGCTCCCACGTAGGTGCAGGTGGAGCGCAGCCCCCCGAGGATGTCCAGGATGGTGAGTTCCACATCCCCTCTGTACGGTACCTCCACAGTTCTGCCCTCTGAAGCCCTGGAGAAGAGATCAGTTACTGCATTTAGGTCTAGATGCAAAACATAACTGCGTGTGGTAGAGCAATGTGGAGCTTAGTACTCTGCATGCTACAGTTTACAAATGCTCCCCCCCGGTTCATTGCTTGCTTGCCTGTTGCCGCTTGGTGCTCTCAAGCGCCAAAATGCCTCAACTCCAGCCACAACCGGTACTGGGAACTAGAACCAGACAAGTCTTGTAGATGCCCCAATATCCCATGAGTGTATTTACAGATCTGCCCCTTCCTCCCCTCCACCATCTGCCGACAAGCAAGTGAAAGCTTCTAGGTCTACTGAAAGGTCAATGTGACCTTCAGAACTGCAAGCTTTGAAGTATAAGGAACAGCCAGGCTCAGGCGACTTACAGAAATGTCGGAGCTGGTTCTCAGCAGGCACTGCTCAGCAAGGCTCTACAGAGGCTTCGCAGCTCCTGGGCTTTGTCCCATGTCAGTGACCAGACACGGATGGAAATGCTCCGTCTGCCTCCTACCAGTCTGATCTCCAGAGCCCACAGAGATGGAGTGGGAAACCTGTTTACGGACACCCGCTGCAGAGCTGTCCCCTGAAGCTTAAAGGTGAGCTAGCACAGTTCAGAGCCAGGCAAAAAGGCCAGAAAAAACAGCAGTGCTGTGAATACTGTCAAGTACGGGCACATGCCAGCACAGATTGCTCTGTCCCTAAAAGCACATCTGAAGGGTGATGGAAGAATCCAGGCAACCAACCTTCACCCCTTCCCCTTCAGCCTTCTCCAGCCTCACGCACAGGAATTGCTCCTGCAGTGGAGTTCCCCAACCACCAGATGATCTCACTAGGCTTTAGAGCAAGCTTGTTCTGCACGGCACACCATCTCCTGTGGACAGGCAGGCCTTGGGCAGGGGGTCTAAGAGATGAGAGCAGTTGACAAAGCTTACTTTGGATTTACACAATTCCTATGCTCCATCACATTTAACTTTCTCAGAAAAAGCAGAGATTCATGTCTGTCACGTAGACAGAGGACTGACAGCTGAGGACTGAGGCTTTAAATGCTTTTTAGATGGCACTTCAGCATCTGTTAGGGTTTGAAACGTGGAGAGGAGAGGGGATTGCTCTCCTTCTCCCCTACAAAAGAGAGGCAGAAATCATGGCTGGGATCTGTCATTGTTGTAAATGTGGCCTTATTTACTTCTCCCTTAAACAAGTTGTCTAGGGGACAGTGCAAGGAAGAAAGGGCATGCCTGTTTGGAGGCTCCATTTGCAAATCATTAACAACAGCAACAGCGGCTATAGGGAGGTACTTCAGTGGAAGCCTGGCTGTATTTCATTCTGTTAGTTTAAATGTGAGGTCAAAGCCCTAGGGAGACAATAAAGGAGAAGTGTTAATACGCCATGTGAATAAGGAACCATGGTTAATCTCCCTAGATCTGATGAGTAACTGACTTTCTTGAAACTCTTAAATAAACACTGTAATAAGCAGCCAATGGAAAATGCATGTTCCACTGCCATCTAGCAGACTGTACAGGGCTCACTGGCATGCTGTAGGGCCTGTGCTGCTGGGAGTTCACAGGCTTTTGTTTTCAGCTCCAGTGCCAGCAGGAAGAGAAGGCCTGGCCCAGAAAATGACAGAAAAGTAGTCACGCCACCATTCTGCAGCTTAGTTTTTGGCCATGCCCACCTCATCCAGTCAAAGTCAGGAGGTTCAGCTTGGCCTCCAGGGAGCTTCCCATGAGACTGAGAGACATCACAGGTCTGGGATTTGGGGAAACCAGTGTAAACTTTATCTACCAGATCCTGCCATCTGAAGAGCTCTGCATGCTGCACTGGGCAAGAAATGCAGGGTTTACTGCATTCATGCATGGCTGCCCATCCAATTCATGCGCAAGTGTCCGATGAATTTATGTGTGAATGCCCCATCCGTTCAGACATGAGTGCCCTGTTAATTCATGCTTGAGCATCATGTGGGGTATCAGTTGCAGGGTTCCGATAGCAGAGAGCTGACTGCAAATAAAGGCAGCCCCAGTTTCAGTGGTTCAACAGATCTGCAGAGATGGGTCGGTTGCTCCTGAGAGCACGAACACTTGGTGGTCCTTTTTTCAGGGCAAAATTACAGAAATGTGGGACACATACGGCCACTGCCCCTGGGAGAACCCCCTGCAGTGGCTATGGTGGTGTTAGGAGGCTGGAGCTTAGGGATGCCACTTTTGGCTCTGGGGACCAAAACTTACAAAAGTGGTGAACACTAACATCACAGCCCCAAAACTCTGACAGCTAGGCAGTCGCTAGCTCTCCTCTAGTATCAGCTGATAAATCAGTGGCATGTCCTGCTGATCAAGGACTGACCTGTAGATATCATACTGGGGAAAGCATGCTGGAAGAGAGCGAGCTGCGAGATTAGCTCCGCAGAAAATGCTGAGAGTCTAGTTTTATGTTCATCTTTGAAAAAAGAAAGCGTCAAAAAGGGCTGAAAATTCTCCATGCTCCGACCCTATGTGCTGGGAATAATGGATGTTCCAGAAGGAAAAGGAGGAGTATTGCATGGAAGTGGGACAGAAATCTAGAGCTGTGAGTTAAGCAACTGCAAGAGCAGCAAAAGGTCAGAGCTAAGTTAATGTTGTCACAGCTGTGGAGCAAGCCCCAAGACAGCGAAGCTGTTTGGTGTGTCATCTTACTCCCCAAATGGGGAAATGCCCACGCTGCTGCATGTGAACACTGTTCACCACCACCCTCATTTTGGGTGTAAATGAAGCCCTACAGCTACTGAACTCATGACCCTATTAGTATCTTCAACAGAGGTGTTAATTTTTGCTCCCGTGATCTTAATTATAGGCTTTTATGCAGTGAATAACCTGAATTGCCATTATATTGTTGGTCATTTGTTTTGAATGGACAAGCCTGAAAATCTGTAGCAAGTATTCAGGTTATTATGATGTTAAGCCTGATAGGGGTCCATAGTTTGTAATGTGTATATATTCAAACTGTCGGGGCTTTCTTGGTTATGTGTTTTGCAGAAACAAAGTGTGAAGTTTGTAATAAACAAGTGCTCAGATTGTTGTAATATTAACCTCTGTAGTCTTGTCCACAGGGATGAGGGGACGAAGGTTGTGATGAGTATGTATTTGGACTGTGTTAACTGCAATGCTCTAGTCCCCAGGGGAAAGGGGTAGAGTTTGTAACAGGTAACAGCTCAGACTATGCTGATGAGTCCTGTCAGCAGGTTCCCAGGGGAGAGCGGGTGGGATTTTAGTAAACGCATACACATGTTGTTGCACTGTTAACCGCTGTAGACTGGGCCAGGGGTGGGGTCTGTGACGGGTATATAACCAAACTGGGATGTTAACCTCTGTAACGTGGTGCCCAGGGTGAAGAAACGTAATTTTAGTAACGGTACCGTTACTGTCTGGTCCAAAGGGAGGAAGAGTGGAGTTGAAAACTGATGTACATTAAGACTGTGATGATGCTGAAAGGGTTCCTAATGGATTAACATTCAGAGCGTTCTTTGATAGGTGCTTTGCAGAGGTAAGGAGTGCCATATAGGCCGTAAACCGCTGGGCTTACTGTGTTCTTGTGTGAGTGCCAAATCAGTTCATGCATAAGCACTGAGTAAATTAATGCATGAGTGTCCAATTCATTTATGCATGTATGGCCAATTAATTTTCGCATAAGCATGCAATTAGTTCATGCATGCATACCCAAATAATTTATGCCCAAGCACCCTGTTAGTACATTCATGAGCACCCAATTTGTTAATGCATGAGCACCCAGTTAACTTACACGAGCACCCAATTGTTATACATGTGGGTGCTGTGTTGGGCATATAGGGTAGAGTTTGGGTAGCAAGGGCTGCCAGCGTGACCTGCGTGGGAGAAGGCCACAGTCTGCTTCATGCCAGTCTCAGAGGTGGTTCTACCTAGCTCTGAAAACGGTGTGAGCCACCAAAACTTCAGCCAGTCAGGGGAGCACGACACCTCTGCTCAAGTGTATTGAAGAAACAGCAGCAGCCACTGGGAGAGGAGACACAGCTGGACACGCTTGAGGAGGCATGCAGCTGAAGATGTGCTCTCACAAGGAGGTGCTGCATGCCAAAGGCGTGCGCTCCCAAAGGGACGGTAGTCCCGCGTGACCCATGCCACAGTAGCGACACCCGCTAAGGGACTGTGGCCTGTGGGTGACCCACGATGGGGCAGGCTCAGTGAGGAGGAGGAGTGGCATACAGAAACCATTACACACATGACCACAATGTCCTGTGCCACCCCTTTCCTCACGGAAGGAATCGGGACAGACCGAGCGTGACCTGTGGTGAAAGTAAGATGAGCTGAGAGATGGAGGGGCGAGGAGAGGTGTCTGGCTTAAGCAGAGTCTGGAGAAGAGGTTGGAAAAGTTTTACTTACGTGTTTAATTACCTAACAGTGATTAGAAGCTTGTGTTGGTTGCCAATAAATGAAACTAAGTAAAAATTCCCAAAGTTGCGACTGTTTTGCCAGCAGCAAATGGCTGCACAGGCCACGCATGGATTACGAGGGGTGCCACAAAAGCCAGCACACTTGGCAGAGAGCTGCATAAGCAAGCCAGCAGGACTTGCCGGGGGATTTGCAGCTCTGACATCTCCCCTGCAGTTACGACCTGAAACTAACCCAGTTTCAGAAAAGAAAGGTGAAGATGGAGCAACTGGGGCTCCCAACAGCTGGGAAAGGTGTGCTCAGGTGCTCTCAGCAGAGACTGTCTCCTGCTAGCCACTGAGGGGTGAATAGAAAGGGAGAACTATTTGCTTCAGACCTTTCGCGCAGGGCCTGATCCGCGGTGCACCCTGTAACTGCCGGCCAGCGCAAGCCTGCTGCTGGCACCGAGGGACGCGCACGGTGGGTGGGAACCCCGGCCGGGTGGATGGGGCGAAGCACGTGTGATGGTGCTCTGTCAGCCCCAGAAAACCTGGGTCAGGATAAAGGGGTTAGGCTGCCCCAGCAAGAGGCAACCTTATGAGTGGAGCATGTAAGAAATGGCAGGAATTGGGGGCAGGTCTTCCAGGCTATCATTTGAGATACAGAAAAAGACAGTAAGTAACAGCCAGCTGCTGGTGCTGTTCTGTCTCTCTGGCCCAAATTCCATCCTACAGTTAGTATAAAGTGCTAAAAAGGGCTGAGTGACCACAGTAAAACTGCGGTGTTCACAAAACCTGTAAAATCTCAAAAGTGTTAACAAAAGAAAATTGGCTCTAACTGAACAATACTGCGGTCTCTGTTCCTGCTTGCCTTATTTCTTTTCTCCCATAAAAGAAACTTAATAATTGCCTTTCAGAAATTCCCAGCTCCGATCCACGTTCCTCGTGGAAGGAGGTAAAAATGTAAAAATAAACCAATATATAAGTGGTATAAAAGTAATGAAACCAGGTACACAGATTTCATACAAAATCAAATGGGATCAACTTGACATAGTCATTACAAAAACAATTACTCTCACAACTTTACTCCCTGCTACAGTCATCTTACCTGACAATTTTAATTTAACCGCTTGCTGGAGGCTCAGGTTCTCCAGCCAAAATGTGTAATTTTGAGAAGCTGAAGTTAAGTGACATGTAGTCTGATTCTGCAGGAGGCTGAGCACACTGAGCTCCCCACTGCATGAGTAAAACATTGTGAGTGCTCAGGCTCTTTTAAAGACAAAATGGCTTATTGGGGTCACTGATAGAGACTTACAGCCAAGCTTTTTAAATGGGTCACTGACTTGACCTGTTTGGGGTATCCAGCATTTAAAATGCTGAGTTAGAACCCTTTTGGCTCAAATTTGCCATAAGCTAAACTAGTAACTAACTAAACTTCCTGCAACTTTTCCTACAGGAGTAATTCAAAGCAAAGCCTCGCCCTGTTTCCAATGGTCCCTTCAGTGCCCAACACGTTTAGAGTGCTGGATAACTAAACAGTTGCTATTTTTAAACCCCAGTGACAACACACTGTGACAGGCCAACCAAGACCAAGACCAGTATGGATAGCCAGCTCTGAGTCATGGCTGCAACACGATCATGATGAGAATCACCTCCTTCACAGTTAACAGCCAAGGCTTACAGATTTAATGCTTGGAGCTGCTGTAGCTAGCAGTAGACTGGGGACTCCTTCTATGTTACCCGTTAGTGGCACAAAAAAGCAGTATCTCAACAGGACTAAAAACGTCAGATTGTGCTTCTGCTCTCTTGTTGCTGAGAAGGTTTCAGAACTTGATCCTCAGGGGACTCTAAAATCGGGATGCAAATCAAACTACAGCTGTGGATCAAGCAGAATTTGTATAGTATTGCCCATAAGGAACTGAAAGGGTCTATCCAGACGGAACCAAACATGGCTTCCTTTATTCCTACAAGACATAATACTTGCATGTTATCTCATTTCTAAGGGGGACCAGTGTCAATTAATTCTCGTGCTGGCAATAAATTTTGTTGCCAGGTCACACGCACACCTAACTAGGTGGAGCAGAATTTAACAGCTGCCTTAGTCCTTTGGCGCACTGATACAGCAAGCTTTCTCAAACTTTTCCTGCAACTTTCACCAGCTCTGTGGCAGCCAGGCCCTAAATGACTATGCTGCACTGAGGTCCATGCAGCAGGCTTGGGCTGCTCTGTGATCGCTCAGGGAGTTGCTGTTAACTACATGCCTGACCAGCATCGGGCCTTTCCCACACTCCAGCTGACACAAGCACAGGGTAGCAAAGGACAGTGAGTTATCGTAGTTCAGATAAAAGGGTGCCAGCACCTCTGCATAACTGGCAGCTGCCACTTTTAAATTATGAGATAATTACTAGTGCTGTTCACTCAGACCATTTGTTCAGAGGCTTTGATGACAAGCAGATCCACTGGGGGACAGAAAAAAAGCCCCCAAACTGCGCACTGCTTCTGGGAACTGGCACATGAACCCAGAGCGATCAAAGCTCAGAGGTATGCAGCACATCTTTCCGGTGCATCGTTTCAGCTTGTCTCACACGCAGATGGACTCCTGGGCATCTCGCTCTTCTGCAAGTAAACAGTTGCGCTCGAAAGCAAAAGCACACGGAACCTGCAGTGCCAAAAGTGCCTTGCAGGTCAACCAGGTGGAAAGCCAGCCACATGGGCTGCTCCCCTAAGCAATCCACTGGCTGTCCTCAGTGCAGCCAGATATCCTGCAGACAGCGGTGCTTTTAACTGGTACTGATGCAGCCCCATGAGAGATTTAAAAAAAAAAAAAATCCCTTGCACATTGCTCACTAGCTTCTGATCTGAGCCCCAGAAAGAGGTACCTGGGCTCAGGTAAAGTAGAAAGGGTACGCTCCTCTCAAGAAAGACATGTACATCCTCCTCAGACAGAAGGTAAAGGTATCCCTGGCCCCTTCTCTTCTTCTCATTCATGGTTGGACTCAATGATATTAAAGGTCCTTTCCAACGAAGGGATTCTACGATTCTATGATTCTCTTAGATGCAGAAAAATCCACCAGGATATACATGTTCTCTTCAACCTACAGTATTCACTGTATATTTTTGCTTGTTAAGAAATATCTTTTTTTTCTCCTGCAAAAACAAATGCCCTTGGATCTTGCCAAAACATATCACAAGCTTTTTTGCCCTTGAAAAACTCTTTACCATCATCTCTCATCGCTATCTACCACTAATTTTTTCTCTTCAGAAGTCTTCCTCAGAAAGTAGTAATGAACCCGACTGTGTCTAGTAGGCACAGTCTACCAGGTAAGTGCAGCATCCACAAGCTTTCTGTTTGCCCATTTTCACATGGGCTTCGCTTTTAATGAGCCTGGATTTTCTGCCAGACCAGGAAAGCTAATGACTTCATTTGTCTCCAGGTCTCTTCCGCACAATGTCTACCACTAGCCTTCCTTAGTCTCCGTTACTATTGCACTCAAGGAGAGATTAACAACTAGTCTGGGACATTTAGCCAAAGGAGACAGGTATAAATGCTCTGAAGTACCTTGTGTCTTACCACTTTGTAAAGTGCTAGGTGCCCTAGTGCACAGTTTTATGGTGCAGTTTGATTCTTCAGAAGTGTCAGACAAAAACCACCACAAGAGACAATGTCAGGGTGGAGGACAGGAGGTGGGGTCAAAGATGTTTTCTATCTAGCATAGTATCTGAGATTGCTGTGGTCCTATCAGCATATATCTCTGTGTCAATACATGAATTCTGTTTTATTTTGTGGATCCCATTCTGCTTTAGATTCTGCACTGTCAGCTTCACACTGCTGCAACTCTTGTCTGTCAGCTGGACACGTTGAGAAAAACGTACATGCTGGAGTAGTTTTAGCAGACAGGGCCAACAAAACCCATCAGTCCTGAATGTCTGGAACAGTAGGCAAGGTCACTCACTCTGACACCCTTACAAACAGTTGTTTACTAGCCAGGTCCAGAGCCTGAATCCACCCCAGCAGAGAAGAATCAAAAGAGACCCCTCCATAAACCAGTGTATACTGTAAGACAGGAAACATTCTCTAATGAAGTACGCAAGAACCATGTTGTCCAAGGGCAGTGATTATATCTGCCACTCATGAAAGAAAAGACACAGAGGTTTTCTGGAGTCATCTGCTTTTTTCAAAAAGTCAAAATTCTCACCACTTTCTGGAGTAAAACAGCAATGGACAAGAGATTCCTTTGCAAAGCCTGTCTTTCTTTCCTCCCTCCCTGAGAATATTAGCTCAAAATCCAAGCTCCCACATGCTGAATGATTTGGGGCTACCCAAAAAGGGGTGGAAAATCTGTACAGCAGGATTCTGCTGCCTAAGATGACGGCTCAACAAATGCAGGAGGGAGTCCTGGGGCTACCACCTGTGACTGAGAGTGCTTTGGAGATCCTGGGCCCTCATTAGTGTTACAGCTGTAACTCAGCTCCATACTGGGGAAATCCCCGCTGATTCACCAGTCACTCACTTTTTGCAATCAGAAGGGAGTGTGTGGGCTGGTCGGGAACCCATACCCCAACAGAACAACCAACTTAACAAGCAGAGGGCCAGAAACCGCAGCCTGATGTGCCATGCTCCAGCATTTAATTCAGACTCATCCCGAGAGACCCGTCAGTCAGAACAGTGCCTAATGACTTCCCAGACCACGCAGCTAGTGCTGCAGTGACCGCACACTGCACTGGCTGCTATCGAGTGAACACAGCTGCTCTCAGCAACCCACACCCATCTCCTTCTCCCGGTCTCCCCCTGGATGTCATCCCTCCCTCGGATCTGCTGTCGTAAGTGCTGGTAGCAGCTGCCTAAACAGGAATAGAGGCACGGGCCTGTTTCCAACAGATGCCTTTTGCACAACTCCGCTCCAGAAGTTACTGGGTGGCTGGCTCACTGCAACTGCTGCTGTGTGGAATTCATACCTGTATTCAGCAACCCCTCCTGCATGCTTCTTCATGGCCGTATCAGAGCTCATCCCATAGAAGAGTTTCACCTTCTTGCCATTCTTTTCTATAATCTCTCCAGCACACTGGTCATGGCCTGCAAACATTCCTCCAAGCATGACAAAATCAGCACCAGCTCCTGTGATGAGCAAAGTAACACGTAAGGAAGGAGGGAAGGGAGAAGAGGGTGAAAGAGAACACAAGAACACAATGGCCTCCAAAAACAATAGCCAGCCTTAAATATTTTGGTACAAAGAGTCCTCTCCTGTAATAGACCCAACAAACTTGGAAGAAATGCCTTACTGAAGAACTGACACATGCTGAATTGTATTTCTCTTATATTTTAAATGGAAAGGATCCTTTTTGGTTGTGATGACAAAGATACAGATTATTTTTCTCCACCCTCACTATTTTCAAATTCAGTTTTAACCCTTTACTTCATAATAGTATCTGAACAGAGTTCCTTATTAACTACTACTGTGACTGCAGTACTGAGAAGCCCTCATCACAGGGCTGGGACCCATTGAGCTCAACGCTGCACAGAGAAGAAGACCGACAGCTCCTACTTCAAGACCTTTCTAGGCTACAAGCTGTGAGTGGGAATGTACCCTGGAGGAAAGCATACTCGTGAACGTAATGCACTCCTCCCAACACTGAGATAAAACAAGCAGATAGACTTTTTGAGTCCATCAGCCGTATCTGTTCAGTGTAGGTCTAGGTGATTCCTCGTCAAAGAGCTCTGGATGGGTCTGCATTTGGTTCCTGCTGTTTAAAAAGTCTGGGCCAAGGACCACCCTCCCTCCCCCGGGTTCTGTGGTACTCTGCATGCACCACAAAGGAGGTCTAAATACGTTCCAGATGATACTGAGTAACAGCACTGAATACTCAATCATGCCTGTTTGGTCTGTCCATCTTCCCTGGCTTTGCAAATCGTGAATCAATTCCACTGGGTGTAATATCAGGAAGGTTTTTGGAATCACTCTTGATTTTCTACTGTAATTTCCAATATTTCCAGCTGGGCTGGAACTATTCCACCAGCAGCTCCTCCTGTGATATTTCAGCATATCTAGTCTTGCTTGGAAAAGTTTGGCTTTTACTCTTTTATGAGCCCATGGTGACCCATCCCTGAAACAAAGCATTTTCCTGTCCAGACTCCCTGCTTCTTCAATGTGTATGTGTCAGAACAGGCCTCCTCTCTGCCCAGCTTCTTCCCAGAAGTGGGAAAAGAAAGGGCTATAAACCACACTTCACAGAAAGCAGATCAGCCTGAACTAACCCCAGCCCACTATGAACATGTCCGTACTCCAAGGAGATCCCAGGATAGGTAAGTCTGGCATTAGGATTCGCTCTGATCTCTGTTACTATCCAAACAATAACAAGGGACCTT
The DNA here is from genome assembly GCA_000699545.1 of Podiceps cristatus. Taxonomy (NCBI): domain Eukaryota; kingdom Metazoa; phylum Chordata; class Aves; order Podicipediformes; family Podicipedidae; genus Podiceps; species Podiceps cristatus. Next base: position 15,305 of record KL263153.1, read on the forward strand.
GAAATCTGAAGAGTAAGTGAAATCATTATCAAATCTGATCAGCTCCTGCCATCTGTTTAAAAGACAAACCTGGATTTGGGAATATTTTGATGTTAGAATACATGACAACTGTGGAGAGTGCACGCATTTATAAAAGCCAGTTCCCTGCCTCCACCCCTTTGCCAAAGAGCAGACCTAGCAGCAATGCCTGGGAGCAGAGCACCCAGCTGCTCGGCTGACCTCACCTCCCTTTGCCTGGTTGTTGTCTGAAAGGAACAGTATGTCCGTGGTAAAGCAATATTAAAAATCAGGCTTGTGCAAAACTGCTGAGCACATCACAAGCGATATTTATAGCCAGGGACCCATTCAGTTGTCCTGTCATGCCAGCTACCTGGCAGATTTTCCTCAGCTCTCGTTTCAGGTGGCTGAGTTTTAAAGCCTCAGTTTGATTCATGTCTGATACTACTATTAACCTGCCAAAAATGAAGGGAATGTTCATCCTTTAAGACATTCTCAATTACTAGTGAAGAGCTCCTGGTGTTACCTGGCACAATCTTGCTCCACCTTTGCAAAAAAAACAATACCCTGGGAAATCTAGTTGATGTCTCTTTCATGGGTGAAAGAAAACAACATTGAGGAAGGAGGGAAGGATTTGGGGTCAAGATTTCAAAGAGGGCCTTTAAACAAGTCAACGGCCTGCCAAAGGACACTCTGGACTCTGCCGTGTCAATGCTATTCCCTGATCCCCAGTTCTAGTCCTGTCTCTGGTTATGGGTCTCTCAGCCTCCAAATTATTAATGCAAGACAGTCACATGAAATCTACGCTTCAGAATCACAGATTTTTGGTTCCTGTGCACTTAAGTATCTATTTATTATTCTTCTTTTGACTGTGTATTTTGGGAGGAAAGCAAATGTTTGAATTACAGGATTGAAACTCATCCAACTTGAGTAACTTTTGCAAACTACAACATAATTCATCAAGCTCTTCCAGAAGGGAGAAGCCATGTTACAGCAGATGCAGCATGTCTAAACACTGGAGTGGCACATGCTTACTGCCCCGCAGCTCCAGGAATGACAAGCCCATATTAAACACTCTTTTCCAGTGCTCTCCAGAACTTTCCACCCTGCTTCAGTACTGCAAAGATGTCTGAAAGTTTCAAGTCCATTCCACTACTTTTCTACCAGTCAGCACCCAACCAGGAGGCTGCAGTTTTTAGTGTGGTCCTTCTTTACTTATGCATGGTTTATGCACGATCAGAAGCATTGGTGATGTTTGCAACACTCAACTGCAGCCTTTCATTTTCAAGTACAGATAGGCAGCGTGCCATTATTTTAGGTTGTGGAGGACTTGGAACACCTGGCAACAACCCCCTGCGTAATACAGGACGGGATGGGGTACATTGCATGCAAGCATCCCAGTAGCTCGCCCAGAGTTTGCTAGACTCGTCCTGTTTCTGTACCTGCCACTTCAACGCACTGATGCTGGGGAGGACTTCCCCCTTGAGGCCTACGCTGCGTCTGGGCTGATTTTGCTCATTCACATTTCTCAGCGCCTTCTCTTTCAAGCCATTGCAGAACACGTGTGCTGACGCCAGCCCGATTTTGCAGCACTCACACGGTTCTGCTGGATCTGGATGGAGTCCCTCAGATGTCTTCTGTATGCCTGATAAGTTACTGATAACCAGATTGGCTCTGCACAAATTCAGCTGGAGTCAGCCTGGATTTGTGGCCCGGGCAGCCCTCCAGGCAGAGGCAGCGTAAGTTTGCCTGGACCGCAGCTGGCCCCGGAATCAACATTCACCTGTGTTCCAGCTGAGCCAGCGAGCCTTTGCCACAGTAGGTATACACACACAGCTATTGAAAATGGGGAAAAAGCCAGTATGATCTGTCAGGTCTATTTTGGAACCAGTTTATGTCCCCAGCTGACTTTTCCACATGACTTTTCCTTCCTTTTCCTTCCCTGCTCCTGTATCTCTTCTCACCACTGCTGTAAGGAACAGCAGTATTGTGTTGAAGATGCTGGCATAGGATTCAAAAGGCACATTCTGTTCCTGGCTGTGTCACAAAAATATATGTGACCTCAGGCAATTGAAGTTAGTATTTCTGTGCTTTGACTTCTCATCTTTAAAAAAGGAGATAGTAGCGCTTCTCTGGGGTATTCTGAGAAACGGGATCATGTTATCAGCCCTTCTAAGGGCGCAGTTATGTGAACCATCAGAGAGCCCAAACCAAAGTTCTTTCCTGCCTTCTCTCATTCCTGCATCAAACCACCTTTTTTCTTCCTGATCAACATACATCTTTTCTATTACCACCTCCAACACCCAGATGGAAGCGACATCTTCAGTTTACCATATCCATACCAGCAGTTCCAGAATTCTAGCAGTCTCTCCCAAAAGTATCTGTCACTTCCAGCATTTCTGCCCCCCACCTTCAGATCTTCTCTGTTCCTTGCCTTTTTTAAACAGGCTTATAGCTTGTTTCCCCTCTGTCAGAATGCCCAGTCTGCCTGATTCCTGACACCAGTCAATGGTGTTACCTTCTACTTGTAAAGCTCCGCATCTTCTTTATGGTTCTTCACAATTCTTCATTTGCACTCAATCTGCTCTACTCCTGTTCCCATGAACTTGCCTCCTCCAGTCACATCTTTAGGTATTCATCAATGCTAGTCTTCACATCTGGGACGTCCTCACATTTTTTTTTAATGATGGCTGCTTTGTCACTGCTTTGTATTGAGCACCTCAACATCCCTTTCATGAAGACTTTACAATAACCCACCAAAAAGAGACAGTATAAGCATTTTAACCAGAAGTCCTCTTGTCCATGCTTTGTCCAGGCCTCCATCCTCAGGTGAAACTGTACATCTGCGTGCTTTAGCAGCCAGTCTCTGCTGTCCGATGTATTTATGTAATGCCTCCCCCCCCGCCCCCCCGGAGCAAGCACAGAGGTCTGTGCTAGACAATTCAGTATTGGTATCAAGGCTGTGGCTTGTAAATGCTGGGCATGGAGGTTATCATCTTCTACGTGGCTCCCACAGCCAATCACCTCAACAGCATTCAATAAACACTGACAGCAATAATGTTATCTAGAAGCTTATTTTGCTACCCACCTTTGACAAATGCACACCTGGCTCCAGCTAGTCAGGTGTCCACGGTGTGTCTACCTCAATTATACATAACCAGATATGGAAAGTTCATTGCCTCAGGGTAATCTCTATCAGTTCCAGTCCTGTACCTGTGACACACAGGTCAGACTGATCTGCCTGGCTTGTCAGAGTAAACTACTGCCTGTATAATGTCAGGTTTCTGATGTTCCTCTGTCCCAGGGACAACCTGTGGTAGCCTTCAAATACGTACCACTGTGAATCCCAGCACCCCCTGACAATCAGCAAGGCCAGAATCTGTCTTTTCACAGGTTTCAAGCAAGTTCAGTTAGCCCTAAGAGACTACAAGGACCTTGCAGACTTGCTATAAACATCACAAAGGAAAATATTTTAAACATTTTGAAGTTGCTTCCTGTTGTTCTAACTTCTGGAAATGCTCCTGTTGAAGACAGACCTTTTCCACGGGCCAGGATTCTGTGCAGGCTGCTGGGAAGGCAGTGAGGTCGCAATCCCAGCTCACAAGCTCCCAAGAACCAGAGGAGCCAGCAGAAGTCAGGCAGAACAAAAGCCTCACTGCAGGCAGCATGATGTCAGAGCGGGCTGGGCTGAGGAGAGGTCGGGTGCTTTTTTAATACAATCTTGTTGTCAAAGAGGGTGGATGCTGCCGTTCAGCTATGTCAGAATCACCCAACTGGAAGCATCTGTTCCCTACATCACATCACCCACTGGGTAACACAGTGGTGCTGTGAAATCCCGTGACTGACCAGATTCCTTGCTGGTAGCAATCACTCCACATCTGTGTTTAAAATTCTTTAATTAAGTCCTCCTTGTCATCTGACCAGGAAGCTAAACCTCGTCATCCAAAACCAGGAGCTGTCTGCAAACTTAGAAGACAAATTTTGGTTTCAACCTTTCCAGGAAGCCCAGAGTTTTTCTTGGCAGGTCTGTAATCTGAGTTGTCCTCTCTCTTGTATTGTATCACCCTGAAAACCTAACGAGAGACTGTGCTGTCCCACTGTATTCTGGGCGTTACCCCGCTGTGACATCTCTAAAGCATCTGGCATTTTGGGGGGTAGGGGAATGTCTTTAAATGTTTTATCAGCCCAGGATATGTTCAGCACCTGGTTCACATACGCTGTGGCTAAGTGACAATCCTGCCCTTGACACACCCCACCACTGCCGATGTGACTTTCATGCCCAACAGAAGATGCGCAGACTAAATTCCCTGTTCTATCACAAGAGCTGGTGCAATTCACTGAAACTAGTGGCATGAGAGCAAAATCTGTTAATTATTAACTTGGATGTTTTAGACATCTGCTCAGCTCTAGGGGATACAGCATAAATAAAATCTCATCTCTTCAAGTGGACAGCTGATCCCAAGGACATCTCCAGGGTTCTACCCTGCCTTTTTGTTTTGTCCTTCTGTCCAACACACATTCCACCAGCTCTTTGTCCATTCAAGGCCCAAGTCAGCCAGATCTGGCAATGTTACAGGCATCTTTGGACCCTACTCAGAAGAACCCCTTATCAGTTTTCTTTGTATTACTGTCCCAGTGGCTGTATCTCATGCACAACTTGCAGAGAGTTTCTAAGTAGGACTTCGATCACTGTGGTTTGTGCTGCAGGAATTTGGACTGCCTGGTCCAAAGAGCAAATCCATGCCTGGTGTATTAATTTCACTGGAAATCCACAGGGACAAAGTCACCCACAGGGACGAATGTAACCTATTGCTGATTACACACTTGGGGTCAAACCGACTCCCACATCACCGCTGACGGTGCGGGAGTCAGGCGGGGCACAAGGGGTGGCACCGCACGCTGTCCTTACCAAACGCTTTGGCGACGTCTCCTGGGCAGCTGCATCCTCCATCCTGCATAACGAAAAGACGACAGTGAGCGGCAGAGAGCTCCCTCGGGGCCCCACTGGGCCCTGGTGCTCTGCCACTGGCAGCGGGGTGGCCCCTGTTCAGGAACAGCCTGGCAAGAGCTGACTGTGCACCAGTGGTATACATCCTCATGGCTGAGGTTTTAGGGGATCTATACTATCCTTTATATTGCTTTTCTTCTTTAGGCTCATTTACTTTACCACAGAGTCTACTGATAAGACCACTGGTAACAGCAGCAAGACAAATTCTTGACTGCAATTGCCTAAATCCCAAACTGGAAAACAAAACCTCCTCTGATGATCTGAATCATTCCCCACCATTTTAATGAAAGGCTGTGTGATGCAGAGGTACCACAAACCCCTACCTTAAACCACCAAGGATATTTAAAATAACTTTCTCAGCAGTTTACAATACATTAAAAGGTCACAGTGGGAGGGGTGAGGAAATATACCATCAACTATGCTGGATTTTGATCTGATAATCTCTAAGCAAATTGGGCAATCTAATCTTTGGTAAGTGAAAACGAATCTCTCATACTCCTCACTGTTTGCTATGGGTTTGGTAAAGAAACAGCAGCACTTTGAGATCTTTAGCATTTGAGACCTATGTGTTTCAGTTTCAGTGCAGGGCAAAGAAGTGGCTGATGAAGGGGTTTCAGTTGAGGGGAGGGAAGTTATGAGTGATAGGGCTGTAAAAAAGGAATGTCACATAGCAGAACTCATCATGTTCTTTGGGTTTTGCGAAGGTCTGAGCATCAGATGAAAGCTCCTTCTACTCTACACAGCCATTGTGCCACGCGGGCTCCCCATTCCTTTGATGATCAGGGTCCGTTGCAGGCTGCCGACAGCTTTCCTGCTTTTGAAGCTACTCCCCAGACTGTAGGGTTACTTCATTTTGTTTCACCTCCCTGTGGGCAGGAGCACATGCCTGCGTATGACCTGCAGCTGAGCACAGCCAGACACCCCCACCATAACCATTTGTGAGCTGGCTTTCGTGCGTAGCTGGCAGCGGGGCTGAGGCTGAACCTCTCTGCGCAGAAAAAGATTCAGACACAAACTGAGCAGGTGGATCCGAAAGTGAGTGGCTTTTCAAAGGGCATCCCACTGCAAACAGTGCCTGGTAGAAGTTTAAAGGCTTTTATTCCATTTGCTGATAACCTCTAGCACATTAGGCCTTTTGTTGAGCTAGACACTCTGGATGTCAGCTCCAGAAAGGAGTGCTGGGCTGACAGCTGCATCTCTCTCCTGTTAAGGGCTCTGCTCGTGCAATTCTCTCCCTCTGACAAGTCTGTCAGAGCCTGGAGGAGGGTGTGAGTGTGTGTGCATGTGTCAGGGGAGGAAGAACTGCAGTAGAAAAAGAGGGTCTAATAATCTTCAAAGAGCAGTGTCAGGAATTCGCCTTACAGTCTGACTGAGACAGGCTGGCTATGAATGCTTTCTGGTAGATGGGTTTCAGTCTGTTCTTGTTGGGTAGCTCAGTGTCTGACTTCTATAACTAACTATAACTATTGGCAGTGATGGAGGCTTTATGCTTGCATGAGGATGGAGGCATTACTGTGCAATCTGATAGGACGAGAGGAAATGGCTTCAAATTGCGGCAGGGGAGGTTTAGACTGGATATTAGGAAAGATTTCTTTACTGAGAGAGTGGTGAGGCACTGGAATGGGCTGCCCAGGGAGGGGGTGGAGTCACCCTCACTGGAGGTGTTTAAGGAATGTGTGGATGAGGCATTGTGGGACATGGTTTAATGGGCAGGGTGGTGTTGGTTGATGGTTGGACTTGATGATCTTACAGGTCCTTTCCAACCTTAGTGATTCCGTGATTCTGTGATTCTGTGAATCGTTAATCATCAGCTTCAAAAAATACCACTTTGAATGTCATCAAATTACAAAATGCTGAGCAGATAACAGATTTTCCCAAACGCTCATGAGTTACCATGTAAGATAAAGGGAACTGATGATGATGATATCTGTAGAGGTTTCCACTTAGTTCACATAAGCAGGTAAATTTAATGATTCACAGAAAAGGAAACAAAAAGGGGACATACTAAGCAGTAATGCCAGAAGATACTATATAATAAAGCTATATGCATCAAACCATTTCGTTCCATGTGAAAAAACATACACTCTTTTTAGAAAATAAGACTGTGCTTCTGCTGCATTCAGTCTGGGAAGCTTCCCCTTGTAGTTCAGCTCATCCCAACAGAGATCTGAGTCTGGACTCAAAACAACTTGCAGAACCGCTGGGCTACAGTCACAGAGCTTTTTGCAATCTCAGCCTCTACCTCAGAGACCTAAGGAAATGTATCTGTTCAAATCTCCTTGTGAATTCAGGAGAACTGGCATTGTTCTGCAGTAAGCCTACTGGAAAGGATGGCTATGGGCCCTGTAGAGGACATAATTCTGAGACAACTGGGTACTAAGGTGAAGGCAAGAGGAAAACAGCTTTCCAGTCAATACAATTATTTTAACATGGCTAAAATAACGTTATTTTCCTCAGTCTTGTTCTCAGAACAGATAAACCATTTAACAACAACAAAATTTAGCCCGAGGAAAAGAAATACAGTATGGAAAACCAGTATGAACTGGTTAAATATTTAATATTATATAGAAACTATAAGAAGTTTATAACTATGATTTATATGTTTCAAGCAACTTTTATAATAAACTGTATAACCAGCCCTTGCTACGGTATTAGCAAACAGATAGGTATTTATTATGCATAAGATATATAAAGTATGTGGCATATACTGCAGTAGAAACAATACATATGGTGCTTTATTCTGAACGACATATGCTGGGCATATTTCTGTGTGGAAAGCGTTCTGTGTGGAGGAAGAGATGGTATGGCAGTAGCTGGGTGAAGAACCTCTTAGTCATCCTTTTCACTGAACACTGGTGGCCCATCACCCAGGCAGGGTGAAGGGGAAACGGAGAGCTCTATCAAATGATAGCCAAATGAGAGAGGACACATGCAAGGCTGCTTTCCATTCCCCACATTGCTGGCTTACTAGACTACGTGACTGCCCCTCTACCCAGCAGAGTCGTTCTCTGACCTATAAGAAACAGAAACTTTATCTCAAGTAGGGCGTTTCTGAAGGAGCTCTCCAGCTAAATGGCCTCTCTACTGTAACTCACTGCTGCACCTTCTCAAGGCCAATGGATTAGTGGGAATGAAAAATGAGACCACTGGCTCCCAGACAAATAGCACAGGACAGAAACAGAGCCTGTATCTTTGATAGGGTTTGCTCTCTTCTTTCGGTGAGTCATGAAAGATTCATTTCTGAGGTGAGCTTTGAGTCTTAAAGGTAATTTAACATGAGGAAAGTAACTGGTGCAATTTCACCCTCCTCTTCACTGTGTAAGTGACTCGAGAGACACCAGGTGTTCACTTGGACTATGATGTTTGCCTAAAAATTGCCACCTTCTTTGTCAATGTATCAGCTCCAAAAATCATACACGATCACTTCAGTAATAAAAATGTGTTTAAAATCTCAGTTTGTGCTGCCATCCTAGCAGAGCTACTGGAGAACGGGCTTCAAGTGTGCTGTGTTCCTTGCAGTGCTTGTACTGTGCTCAGCACTGTCACTGTTTCATTCCATGAGTGGGACTTCTTTCCCTTCATACCTAAGCTGAACCAACATAACATGAAAGAGGAGCAATTCAGTGAAGATACTGGATAAGACAGAAGTGGATGCAAGAAAGCACCCCAAGAGACTAACCTGTATCACACCATCAGCTATAATCTACATGAAGATAGCTGGTAGGCTTTGAATCTTTTCTCATCCTTCCTGCCACTTCCCTATCAATATAACAAGAACACTGCCGGACCTATTTTCTCCTGTCAAACTGACACAGATAGCTGTGGTAACAATCTGTCTGTAGAGGTCTCCTTTGGCTCTGGTAGGGTGTGCCCCTTCCTGAATCTACATGCTGACAGCAGTGAGACATTTTGAGGGACGCCATGTGTACCTGCTGCTACTAGACCAAATTATATACTTGGGCTTGCTCCCATATGGTGTTTTTCCTTCAGGAGGATACCTCTCTTTTGTGATACTCTTGCTAGTGCTCTGGCAATGACCACACAGTCCAGCCTTTTCTTTCCCCAATACCTATCTGAATGCTGGAGACACCAGGCATAATATCCTCACCCTTGCTTTAGTCTTCTTAGCTTGGGTGACAGAGTTGAGTTGCAGTGGTGTTAGAGACCCCAGATAACAGCTGAAGGCCCAGATATTTTAGCAGACAGGTATGAAATTTCCCTCCTATACTCCCCCTGTAATGGCTAGGGGGTTGACAGGTGTGGGCTTACTGAAGCCAACATGACCTAAGCAGGTCATGAACTGATCCATCCGCAAAGCAGCAAAGGAGAGGAGGAACAGTACAGAACCATCTCATTTTTCAACAGTCTAAATACACACTCCCTGTTTTCTTGTAAAATCAGGGTAATAACATTCTTCTGAGGGTTGCTAGCAGAAAATTATTATTGCAAAACTAGGATGAGTCTCTGAGCACCACTGCTAGGATGACACCTAGAGTTACCCAGCCTTCATAGTAATGAGTCAGTCTTTCATGCTCTATTGCACACATGTTCTGCTGTCTGCTATAGACATAAACATTTGTAATACTGCCCAAGTCATAAAATCACAGACTGCCTTTTTTTTTTTTTTCCCTGAAAAATTCATATGGGGAGCCATGGAGAGGAGGGAATGCATATGCATTAACAATAAAGAGCAAGAGAGATCCGACTGTAATACATCCTGCTCCATCATACCCACAGCTCCAAGAAATACAGTCAAGCCCTTTACCCATCCACAGTCAGTTTGTTCTCCTCTCCCCTCCTTCCTCAACAACACAACACACCCCTTTCCTCACATGCATACCAGCCACAACTGGGTTGAACAATTAGGGCCTTCCAGTGACTTCACCTGGCACTAGACCTAAAATTCAGTGTGTGGCCTCCCCTAGGGCTGTGGAGGGAGACCGTTGGCTGGTTAGCCCCTATGCCTTCCTGACTGCCAGCTGCCTCACAGCCAGCCTGCAGAGACTGCGCAAGCCTAACACAGCCAGGGGCACGCTGACTGGCTGGGTGTGCCTAAGCACAGAGGACCTTTGGGTGCTGTCAGCTGCAGTCTAGCTCAGTCTGAGGCCGTGCTTATGGATTTACTTTTCCTGTGTGAGGTGAATCTGGTCTTGCTGGAAGAGTAGAAACTGCCAATGGTAGGCAATAGAGATACATGCTCTTTTTTTCTCCCCAGGCCTATTATTTCCCCAGAGCTTCATGAGAACACAAGTGGCTCATGTGCCAGCTGTGCCCAACAGAGTCACCTCTGAAACACTCCTGCCCCTGCACAGAGAACCCTGTGAGGATGCTATCTGAATCAATCCAGCTACTAGGGGACAGAGGGGCTCATATCGTTTCACCCTGTACTCCCCTCTACTGACTGCCTGTCCTTCAGTTCCACTCTCTGGGGAAAGCCATGTTTACATTTCACTCATTTTTCAGAAATCTTTCCTGTTTGCTTCCATGTGAATACAATATCAAGCTTCCTGTTCTGTTCACTTAACAGCTTACTCCATTCAGGGAGCAAGAAGCAGCTTTCCAAAGGCACAAACAGGAGTGAGGTGCCCAAGTCTTTTTAAACATTAGAGGGAGTTGGTTTCTTTACATTTAAATCTCCACTGACTACCCTAGCAGCTAATACAGGGGTCAACTGGAGATGACAGAAGGATAGTCTTTAACATGCGGGGTACTGGACTGTTTGATTCTCCTATTCCACAACAATTTGCACAGTGGGAATCTGAGAGCAGATGATATTTACTTACAGAGATGATATGTCCTTTCAAGCCATGTGCTGAGTCTGCACACTCAATAACAGCACTTAGCTGTGGATAGCCCACCCCTGTCTTAATCCGAGTGGTACACACAGAACCTAGACAAGAGAATGAGAGGAAAAAAACATATCCCATTAGGCTGATAGAAAAAATACAGCTCATTTTCTCTTTCTCGTGGAAAAAATGTGTTTCTATCTGTATTACTTTTCCCCTCAAGAAGTCTCTATTTAAAATGTTGGCTTCTCATGGATAACAGGAACACGTAGGAACTTGAGTTTTGAAATGCTATCATACCACTTCACGGGAGCTGCAACTGAGATGAGTATCTCCCCTTTTTTCTCCAAGGCCACAATTCCCCATTTAGATCTCATCAGTAATGCTTCCTGGTGAGGGAATTACTGCCTCACAAGAAAGCAAGTCTGACTGAGGTGCCTGAAGGAAAGGGGGACAAAAGGACCAGAGTCACAGCCCGTGAGACTCAGCAGCAACATTTAATACCTGAATATTTCTTCCAGTAAGTATTTCTATCTCTTTTCTACATATGTTTTTAAAAATAATTCTCAGGCAAAATCTGCACTTTTTTTTTTCTTTGTGTGTGTGTGTGTGTGTGTGTGTGTGTGTGTGTGTGTAGATTTTCCACAGAGGAGAGAAACCCATCTTTTGCATAATACTTAAAGCAGAAATATTTGGTTGATCACAATTGTTGGGAATATAAGAAAACCAGCACACAACACTGAAAAGGTGAAATAAGTAATCATCAGAAAAATCTATAATGTAATAGTACAAGAAATATTCTAATTGTACCTGATTATTAAACTGTAGTCTTTATACACACACATAGTGCATGTATATATAAAAATATATACATACATATAAAAAACCCCACTTCAATTACACTTTAACATGGTAACATGGCTACAGATCTTTTGGAGTATCTTCTTTATTTTTCTCCACAAATTAAGAGTCAAAATGAGGACTGCTTTTTGCCAGTGCAGGTCTTCTAATTTATGATATGGACCATAAAGGTCTGCATGATAACAAGAATTTCAAAATATTCTAAACCAAATGCAGTGAAATCTGGCTGCCTTCACCCAGCTTATATCCAGGTATACTTGAGCTACCAGAAAAGTAAAAGTTTCCAAAGATCTTTCAAAGAACTGACAAGGTAAAAACACTGAGAAGTATTTCTGCAAAGTAGGAAGAAAATTAGTTTTAAAATAATCTCCATAGGGTATGTGCTTATATATGTAATGCTTTATAATAAATCACTGCCATTTTCCACTGGATGGACCATTATTTGGAAAACAGCCTCATGATCTGATTTTCTGTGAGGAACATTTGTTACTTGCAGTTTTGAGTGGTCAACTTTTACAGGTCTTTCAGGGAGATCTCCAGGGAGGGCTACACAGCATTTACTCCTATTTCCACATTGAGGCTACAAACTATAGTATTTCTTCTTTTATATCTGAACTTGCCCATCACAATTTCACCATGACATCTCTGTTGTTTATTCTTCGTGTATTTTGCAATATTTAGTGTTTGCTGTGTTTCTGGGCACAACTGCAACCTTTCTTACATGAAATTTATTCAAATTTTCTGTATTAAATTATCTGTACATGAACCATAATTGTTTGGCACTGTAGAGCAAACAATCTGCCTGCACCGCACTGTCTGATTATGGCTACACTGTGAGTGGCACTTGTGTTAGCCAGTTTAAAATCTAGTCCACGCATGGCGACCCCAACTACAGTCTATGAATTAAAAAGAAAGAGGAAGGAGCACATGAACAAATGCACAAGGGAGGGAAAGAAAAAAGGGAAGATATTATGGCAGTATATGCCAGGCAACAATATTAGGGAAGAGAAGGTAGGGAAAACACTGTAAGAAGTTTAAGGTCCTCCCATTTATCCATGGGAATGTTACAGTGATAGGTAACATCTAAGTGCATTAATGTAAGTATTATAGCTCCCAGGCAGTAGTAACAGGTACAGGCAATGTTATCCATACTTCACAATTAATTAATGCCATTTAATCTTGGAAGACATTGACAAGATGGGCAACCTCAGCTTAACAGAACAGAAATCACAAAGCTATTTAGAAACCTATCTTTCCTTGATAGAAGTGGATACCTAAACACAGTATCCTTTGAGCTGGGATGACTCAGCCTCTTTTCAACAGCTGTAGAAAAAGTATTCCTAACCAGAACGCGTATTATCACTGATAATGGCAGCAACTCGGGCTACTCAGTGCTTCCAATAATAGGCATCTTGACTGCCAGAAGATGCAATAAGTAACACTGCAGTATGGAACGCTAGCACCATGTGCATGTACTTCTTTAAATATACAATGTGCAAGGGCACTGTTACTTTATTGACCTGCATCTTGACTGCCAGAAGATGCAATAAGTAACACTGCAGTATGGAACGCTAGCACCCTGTGCATGTACTTCTTAAATATACGATGTGCAAGGGCACTGTTACTTTATTGACCTGCGTGGATCTAGGCATCCTAATGGGCAAGCAAACAGCATTCTACATTGGTTCCATCTGGACAACGCCTCCACCACTGTTATCATAAGTCACCCTTATTTGATTGGATTTGACTTACCTGGTCCGATACCCACTTTAATAATATCTGCTCCAGAAAGAATAAGTTCTTCTACCATCTCCCCTGTCACCACATTGCCTGCCTAGACAGAAGGAACAATATCACATATATGGGAGATTTCAAGACTACTGCAGTAAAGACTAATGACAATAATGTAGAGTTTTATCCAGAGCTTTTACAAGCAGAACTATATAGAATCGGGAAGAATATAGTTCACCTTATTGTTCATTGTGCGTGACACGACAATTAAACAAATCATACAGGCACATTCTCAAGTCAAACAAATTTCATGATTGGTCCAGTAAATCCTGATCCTTAAGATCTCATCTGGATATCTGCTTTGTCTTCCACCCCCCAAATCATCACCCAGAGGCTCTCAACCACATCATCCCTAACCGTGAGGGCTATACAGTCAAAACTCTCCCTTACATATGGTGCAACTCCTCCACCTCTCCTGCTCTGCCTATCCCTCCTGAACAGTCTAGAGCCCTCCATCCTATTTGCATACCTCACTTTGTGGGAAGATGTTCAGATCTTATCTAAAAGCCTGGCCAATCTCTTTTTTTCCTTTAGGATTTAGTATTTTGAGCAGTGAAAGAGTAAGAAAGGTACTATTCTTGTCATTTTGTATGTTGGTGCCAGAATTGGTATGTACATTCACACTATGTAAATAAGGGCATTTCTACCGTATACATTCATGTGGTTGCGGTGATGCCAGAGGTGAAGGAAAGGGATTTGGTTCTCCCTGCATGAACACTGCAGAGATGTAGAGAGCACGCTGTTTATGGTGAGGTCGTCTTCTTGGAAAGAAGTCCTGAATTGTTTTGTGTTATTTACCATATTTTTACTTGCACTTCAAGAGCTCTTTTCCGACTTTGGCCTTCATCCTCGATACCTTTCTTGAAAGTGATGGCAGCCCTCTCAGTCTTTGTCTTGCTCCTTCTAGTCATTGTTTTCGTCAGTAAGCCCTCCACACCCCAGTCAAGTGCTTCGTTTTTGTCTGCCTTCATACCAGGTGGAATTTATCTTCCTTGAACCTGAGGAATGAGAACTCTCCATAGCAGTACAGGTGAGTTCTCACCAGGGCTTTGCACAATGCTTGCCTTTCCTATGGAAATATCTTGCCTGACAGACAAGAATGCATTTGCCTGTATCACATTCATGATGCATAGTGACCCTCTGATCTACTCATGCGTCCATGAGTATTTGTCTACTCTAGTGTTTCCGAACTGGAGCAGAAACTCATGGCGCTCCATCTGACGTGTTACCTATTTCTACTCCGCAGTTCTAAATGCACGGTTTACCGATGTAGGGGCTATCTCTTCTGTCAGAGCTTCAGCTCATAGTATAAGGGTCGTAGAAATATATCATGAGACACCGCTTCTTCTGGCTCATGGATGCCAGAATATGATGTGGACAAGAGAACTTACATTTCTTGAACAATGGTTTTCTGCAATCTAAATTCAAAAGACCTGACCATGAACTTCACCATTTCATACATTTAATGGCATCAAAGCATGAAGGACAGAGCCTGAGAGATGTGTTAATGAGGGTTTCACCCATGAATAGTTTGCTAGAGTCCAGCTGCACACAGTCACGATCAGCAGACCCAGCCCTCCACCAGCCAGGTGAGCAATGGATGGGCTGTGTGAGTGGGCTCTCAACATGAAGATGGTGGTGTCGGTCCAGTCACTTTAGAAATGGATGTCTGCCTCCTGGGAAAGGAAATAACCACAGCTGGCATTAACTGAGATTCCATTTCGGAAGTTTAATTGGAGAAAGTAATAAATCAGCCCAGACGCTGAAAAAGCTCCAAGAAACGAAACATCGGTGGGTCAATGGCATTCAGTTTGTGGCACTGCTGTCTGTGGGGATAAGCTTCACTCTCCAGGACTGTGAATGCAGGTCGCCAAGTTTTAAAATGAATTCTGCAGGCATTTAGTGAAGAGAAACGTCGTTTCTGATCATGCTGATGTAGGTATGGAGTTGGCTGGCGAGGTGACCATCTGACACTAAAAGGCAACTGCCTCTCTTTAAGTTTCCCAGGTCTGTAAGATAGCTGCCAAGGACTGAGGATTTTGCTTTTTATACACCCACCTGAAACCACCCGAGAACGTCAGTGTGATGAAATTACTGATGATGTTATTCAGATACAAAGGAACTTCTTTTTTTTTTAATTAGTAATAAAAAATACGAAAGACAATCTTCTAGCACACACATGGTAATTAGTTTGCAAAACTGGTACAGTGCGTGCAGAAAGCTGCCAGCATATGTCTATTCAATTAAAGAATCTCAACATTTTTATCCAAGCTCAGTGTGATGAGACAGGTCCTTACATGTGTCCAAACATGGATCTTGTGGATCAGCAGGCAGAAGGGGACTAGAGATGAATGCCCTTCTCAGGAGTACCCCCTGTCCAGAGGGCCTCTAGGAAAAAGACAGTCTTTAAGGAGCAGGGATTTCAAACAACATGGGATTTATGAGCTAAAACTTATGCTTTGAGTTATGCTTGAAAACAACCTGGTAGCTAGTGCATTATCAGACCACGCAAAATTTTCAGAAGTCTCTGCAAAGGGCTGTACAAAGCAAATGGATGCTGACATATCACATCCTGAGACAAATTGCTGTAACTGTACTAATTGCACTCCTATACTGTCAGGAACACAGTATGGGAATGCAAGCCGGTAAATTGGGCCCTACGATGTAAGAAGGATGTGAAGGTCCCTGAATGCCTCCAGGGGAGGGGATCAAAGCCGGCGAAGGGGCTGGCAGGCACGTCCTCTGAGGAGCGGCTGAGGACACTGGGTTTGTCTGGTTCAGAGAGGAGGCTGAGGGGCGACCCGGTTGCTCTCTACAGCCTCCTGAGGAGGGGAAGTGCAGAGGGAGGTGCCGATCTTCTCCCTGGTACCCCGCGCCAG
>KL263155.1:385-13918 GCA_000699545.1 Podiceps cristatus
CGTGCTCATTCCCCCCTCTCCCCAGTGGGGTCAGGAGGAGAATCAGAAAGAAAGGAAAACTTGTGGGTTGAGATAGGAACAGTTCACCAGGAGAGCACATAAAAAGATAATAATGATATTATATATTAATAAAGATAATAATTTAAAAAATATAATGAGAACATAATATAAAAAACAAACGATGCATAATTTCTCATTGCCTGACAACCTGATGACCCACACAGCCAGTCCCAAGCAGAGATCATAGAGCAAAACCGAGAGCCGTGTTGGCACGATCCTGAGCAGCAATCTTGGAACAGTGATTTCCCCAGAAGCGATCTCAAAATCACAAGTTCCAGAGAGAGTGAGTGAGGGAACAAACAGCTGAACAAATGAATGAACAAAAGATGCCCAGCCCACCAGCTGACCCCCTCTTATACACTGAGCATACATCTATGGTATGGAATACTTACTTTGGCCAGTTTGGGTCAGCTGTACTGGCTATACCTGTCCTTGCTTTTCGTGCTTGCATATTCTCAAAACCTGGGAAGCTGGAAGACATCCTTGATCTCTTAGCAGCAACGAATAACATCACTGTATTATCACCATTCTTCACAAACCAAATTCCATACTAGATCCAAACCACAGTAGATACTGGGAAGAGAATTATCTCCATCCCAACTGAAACCAGGACAGTCTGGAGGACCTCTTAAATGATAGAGGAAGCCCAAGTTCATGTAACTCAAGTTGGAACGTGGTAAAACTGTCTCCTTGCAAATATATCTGTTCAAAGAACAAGCATGCAGCTGTGACAGGTACATTTCAAACAATATCAGGCTATATTAGCTGTCTTATAACAATTGACACATTTAAGAGTTTAAAATATCTTGAAATCTACATATTTTACAATGGGCTCCTAGGTACATTCTTTGCCATACTCTGCTAGCAAGAAAGTTATTCAGAGGTCTGACTTTCAAGTAATCACAAAACATTTAATTTATTTAAGATCAAAATTGAAAAAGCAAGTAAACAAAAAGGAATTTTATTTCCATTTGATTTCCCTCTACTCTGACTTGTGTCTCTGGAGTTATCCATGTATCCATAAGCTCATGTATAAATATTCTTAAGGGAGATTCAGCAACAACAGCTGTATTTTCAGTTCATAGAAATTACCTTAATAGAAATTACCTTTTGCATATAAACAAATCTGAAGAAGTACAGAACTAGAACTAGATAATATTACTGTATTCATTGTCTTATGCCTCAACTCACAAATCCATTTGGTCTGAAGGAAAGGTAGCTCATTTCCACTATGATTCATATAGCATTTCTTTACTTACTATTTTTAATTATCTGAAGTTAAACAAAAACTTTCAAAGATCCACCTCAAGACACAGATTATCTCCAGGAAAGAGCAGCTAAATTTGTGGTTGACTGTTTTATCAGGTCAGCACAGATTCACTACCCCTCTGGAGCAGGTCCAATACCTGGTGGTACTTTGGTACCCATGCCAAGGCCTCTTCCAAGTTTGTCATGTCCTCTTCTCTTCTCGGGATTGTAAGCCCTAAGTCCTAGCATTCTTCTGGTTTCCTCCAGCAGCCACCATGTCAGACTCATCGCAGGGTGATGGACTTGCATTTTTCTCTCTAGATAGCAAGAACACTTGGCAAGGCTTGGGTCTACCTCCTAGGAGGTTTGGAGCTGGTCCATTCCTCCTGAGGGATCAGGGAAGAACATTCAAAACCAGCACGATTTGAGGAGTCAGATACTTTTTCCTCCTGAAGGTCATAGTGGAACAATTCAGGTGTTTTACTATGAATCCAGAAGAGGAAGTCTGAGGACTTCATCAGGGTAGAGAATCAAAAGGATGTGAACCTAATGCTGGTCATAATACTATCCTTAACTACGTTCATGTCATAAACTTCCTAGCCTGAGAAAGGATTGGAGGAAAGAGGATAATTAGATATTTTTCTAGGCTGTACAAATCTCTTAAATGAGAAACCTTGGCTAGCATGCCTGCTAAAACTTTGCCGGCTTCAGCACTGCCCAGGACAGCAGAGGATCTGACTGTATCAGAGTTCAGACTGGCACAAAAAGTGTCCTATCATTATTCTAAGAGAAAGGTTTACTCACTTTCTGACATTAATCTATTATTCATTCCCACACATCGGTGCAGACATTTATGCAAAAAAAAAAAAAAAAAAAATTTGCTTATTAGTACTACATAATTCATAGGTATGTAGTAGCTCAGATTCTTATTTGCAGATATGTTGACTATAGTGAAGTTACTCCAGGTTTGAAGTGGTGTAAAAACAGGAGAGGCCCAATATATATAAACTTATATATTATTTATTAGCATATCATCAGGAGTTATTGCTTTAGCTTGCTTCATGTCAATAACAATGCAAGTTTACAACTTGGAAAAGTAATTGTCTTTTTGCTTTCATTTCCTTTGACAGGAAAAGCAAAATTATTTTAGTGCCATTTCACATGACTAACACTTTTAGAAACACAAAGCAACATAATAATCATTTGGGATGAGGGGGTAATGCGGAAGAGAAAACATACATTCTGCAGATAAATGTGATACATAGGTTATATGCACAGAGAATAAGAAAAAAAGAAAGAAATGAAAAAAGCTAATAATAATGTTTCTGCGTAATGCTCTCCCAAATTAAATTGCTCTGATCTGGTGTCTCTCATGAATCATTGTATCAGAAACTGCCACAGCTAAAACGAGATTCCTTTGCTATCCTCAGTGTGAATTAAAACAGTAATTTGGCCTTTTATTCCTGAGCTTTACCATCAGCATTTGTCAAAGAGAAATAAAGATTTAAACATAAGAAGACATTGCTGTGATTTTCAAAATAGTGTTTATATTTTGCCTTGCAAAAATTCAATGTAGAATATTGAAAAAGTATCCTAAGAAAGCAGTGTTTCTGATCCATTTTATTTGAAATAAAATCATTTGCTTAATTTAACATGATAACAGAAATTGAAAAAGTTGACTGTTATCTAATTATATGTTCAAAATCAGACTCTGAAATTCTTTTTTCTGAGTTAGGCTGAACTTGCATATAGATACTCTGTAGAGCGTAGGTATTGAGCTTACTGGAACAAGCCTTGCATCCTGCTATTTCTAGTGCTGCCTGGTTTCAGAAATTCACCGTGAATGACATTTCGTAGCATTAAGACAATCCAGACATGTAAACCAAAACCGTTAAAACCACAGCATAGAATATATTTCACCAAATAATTCAATGCTGGCTTTTTATCTTTGTGAAGCATAAAGACATTGAAACACTTACAAATATTCTTGGCTGAACTGCTTAATCTTATCACCAGGAAGGAAATCTGTTTTTCTGTTGTTTTTTGTTTTGTTGTTTTTTTTTTTTTTTTTTAATAAAATCCACACAGAAAGAGTTCAGTACTTTCCTTTGGCTTCAAATTGTGAAACACGTTAATAAAATTGTACGTTTTCAACAAATATTAAGATGAGCTCATTGCATTTATACTGCCTTGCCTTTGTTTGCATCTATGCCCCCGGAGCGCAGTTTGCAGTTCATGGGCTTGATTCTCAGTGAGCTGAAAGTGCTGGAAAACCTCCATTCATTCAGAAAGAGTTCAGTACTTTCCTTTGGCTTCAAATTGTGAAACACGTTAATAAAATTGTACGTTTTCAACAAATATTAAGATGAGCTCATTGCATTTATACTGCCTTGCCTTTGTTTGCATCTATGCCCCCGGAGCGCAGTTTGCAGTTCATGGGCTTGATTCTCAGTGAGCTGAAAGTGCTGGAAAACCTCCATTCATTCTAAAAGTATTTGGGTTGGACTTTGGGTTCCTGATGGAGCAGGGTTTTGAAGCTTCCCTGTTACATCAGGGGTCATTCAGCAAAGCTTTCACCTCCAGTTTTAGCCTGGAAAACTTTATTGAATAAGACTCCGGTATGGAATAAATCTATGTTTCTTTTCAGGGATATGTGATAAGGCGGGTATTCAGCAGGCAGAACTGGATGCTGCAACTGACAAATATTCATCTCTTCAATTACACTATACGTGTGTTAATTAAACAGCAAATATAAATGAGTGGAAAAGCTTGTGGTATTGAGTTGACTGTAGATGCATATTGAATGGCATGTTTTTCAATTGCCATAAAATTAGGTTGCCAGTTTACAGCTGTCATTCTTCTCAAACAGATTTGATGAAAGGGACAGAAAACTGTTTCAGCACACCTCACATCAGCACAGAAGGCACAGTCAGAGATTGATCCCACACAGTGAAAATAATCAAAGCCGTGGAAAAGCTGCAGTAATTTAAAATTATGGAATGTGAAAGTTTCTGGCTGCTCTTCCAGTAAAGGCAACAGGCTGAACTGGTAAGATGAGCTGTCAGAAGGAAAAAGTATTCGTTTTTTTTTTTTGAATGGGTGGCAACCAGCATAGAACACTGAACAACCTAACTGGCATACTGAGGTCCTCTTGATTTACTGATATACATTAGGGTGCATGCAAATTGCATCTTTTGGATGTTAGCCTTTTAGTGAAAATGAGTGTAACCTGGTGGTTGAGAAAAGGCCAATACCAACCAGTTCACTTAAGTGACCCCTAAGCAGTTGTATTCTCAGAACAGATCCAGACTAAAGATTTTTTGTCAGCTAAACAGTTTGGAAGTGTACTAAAATAATTAATCAAAAGTCTCCACTGTGCCCAACATCCAGACTATTTATGCTGTGAAGACAGCCAGGCTCCCGGCTGGTTGTAGCTTGCAGTGTTTGAGAGCTGGGCAGAGACTTACCTGAGCTCAGCTTAGACAGCTCAGACAGCTCAGCTCAGATCTCTTCAAGCAGATCTAAAGCAGCTACCTCTAATGGGAATGCAGGAGATCACCGCACCACGGTTTTTATCCCGCTACAATACTAGTCTACTTCTCAAAAGAACTCTGTGATATCTTTGATAATACTACATAATTCTTCATGATGTCATGAAAGAAATGTTGACTGACCAGCTGCTATTTGATGAATATCAACTTCTGCCAAGCCTTTTTTTTTTTTTTTTTTTTTTTTCTTAGAGGTGCAGATATACTAGTAAATTTGACTGAGAGGAGAGGAAACAGCAATTCAGGCTGACAGTGGTGCCCTCAGTCAAATGCCTTCATGCCTTCTCTTACTTGAGTGTGGCTTAGCTAAGCTGCTGCTGTCACATCCCTGTGGGGAAGGCATGATTCTTTATGAATTCAAGGAAATCTATAGAAATTCAAAACTGGTCTCTGTCCCCCCTAGCTGTGGAGCTCAGACCATAATACATAATCTCCTCTTTATTCCAAAGACAAAAGTGCTACATGACATCCATGGGGTTTTTATTAAGAGTGGAAGGGGTTTTACCCTTAGTTTGCTTTGCTTCACAAACATGGAAGAAAAACAAGTGAAATAATTTGTTGTGTACTGGGATCCTTGCCTAATAAAGGCACAAAAGTCTTCAATGAAACTTCTGCTGGGTTTGTAAAGCGGTGAATAAAAAGGAAAAATTGCCATTCATAATTCACATTTTGCTGTTGGCAACAGATGGGATGAGACCATTGAGATGACTGTGTTGTATTTAAAATTAGCATTAGTCTCAAATAAGGTGCTTATTTCTGTTAATCAATGTGCTTACATTCATACCAAATATATAAGCTGCTCTTGTCAATCAACACACATTTTGATATATAATTATATTTGATACATGATATTCCAACACATTTCTTATTAACCTTAATATGTTCTTAATCACAACATTCAATTAACAAATTCTGTTATAATCAAGACTCTTCTTTTGAACTATTTGTTACTGGCATTTCTTAGTAACATGTTTACAGGAGACAAAAATACCACATCCAGTACAGAGATGTGTTAAAGATTTCAGGGGTGGTTAATCAGATATTTAAAAGTACATGTTTGTGGCCATAGTAGGCTTTTGCAGAAATGGAATCCAGTTAAGTGGCCTTTAATCTTGATGATTGCTAACATCAGTTTCAAGACTACTTCGCAAAGACGAATCTAAAATATGTAATGAGTAATAAGAGACGAGAATGTCCTTTACGAGCTCAAAGCCTGTCTGCATTCACAAAATGGCATTTACCTTCCCCATGGCCCCTGAAGCTTGGCAGTGTTACATCCCTTTATGACTCCACAGGATTTAGCTTTGATACTCAAAGTTTCCAACCCTTCTGGTCCTACCAATATTCTGTGTAACCTGGTGACATGGGCAAGCTCACCTCCAGATATTATTTACTGAATAAAAACGCATGCACTTGTAATTGGAAGGTTGTGGGGGATCCAAAGAAATACTGGGAAGTTTCATTTAAAGCTCCCTTTTAGACCATATCAGCAGATCACTAAAAAAATTACTTTGCAGTAGCAACAGCAAGATGCTCGATGAAAATCCCTGCAGTGCTTGTTTTTGTTTCATAGCGTCAATTTTTCTCTTTTATCCTCCCTGTTGCTGTGATCAACAGAGGGCAGTTAGGCTTCTTTCTATTTTCAGTTTCAATTAAAATTTCAAAACTGTTCTTGATTGAACTTTTGCACACACTGAAATGTGAAAGCGCCCCCGCTGTCGCTAAAATGGTCTGGAATGTGGTTCCTGGGCATGAACATTTCAAAAAGATGCTGGTTGCAATTGGCTCCACCTCCACTCTGCTCTGACACACTTGTTAAAGTCTCAGGAGACCCATTTTTTTTTCTTTTTTTTTTTTTTTTTCCCCCCCCTCTTAGGTAAAATGCAAATGGAGTGCTTTGATTTAACATTACTGATAAGGAAAAAAAACCCCAACCAACCAACCAACCAACCAACCAACCAACAATTTAGGTAAAAGCTACACAGCAAAAACAACAATCCCCAAAAGCTGTGGGAGCAGAAGGCTTCAAAGGGAGAAGGCTCAGCATAGCCTCAACCGTCTGGCTGGAAGGAGGTGTGTGTTGAGGGTGCTATAAAACACATGTAACGTAAATTCAGGCACCTTCCTGGCACCTCTCCTTTGTGTTGGGGATATGCAGAGAAAGTCCTTGGGAATTTGCCATTTCTCCCAAGCTTAGCAGAACTTTTTTGGGGAAGATTTCGGGCCTCTAATTTAGTGCAGTTGGGTATATTACATGTGGCCTTCAGCATGCTGTGTTAGGTCTTTCCTAAGTCTATTCCTCATTAAGACAATGTATGGGCATATATACATGATATTGTGAATACAATACATTTGATCTGTATTTTGCAATATTGTTGGGATATTATTGCTGTGGACTAGTGTACAAATTCAGTCATAAAATGCTATGGATGTGAAACAGATATAAAGACGCAACGACACAGGGCTATGACATCACCTCATGAGTGCTAGTCACAGACTAAGAAGACCATGATGTTATGCTGCCAAGCAGATGGGCCATCACCACATCTTTGGCCCATTCCTGAAAATCCTAAAATTCTACTACATACCAATACTTCTCTTAATATATATGATTACAGAAGAGCAAACTTCAAAAATTTCTTGTTGATTTGGGGCCTAACTGTGTGTAAGAAATACTACAACAAACTTTAGAAAGCTGAATTTCAAAATAGTGGGAAAAGACCATTAAGTTATTGCAGTAAAATGAACAGAAACTAGTTATAAAGGAGAAACACAGCTGCAAAGATGGAAATTGATAAAATGGAGTGAACAGCATTTAACACATTTTCAAAAATGCTCAACTCAGGAGATTAAGTCAACTCCCTGAAGATGTCTAATACCTACCAAACTTATCTGGATAAAAGTATGGTTTTAGCACATCTGAAGGGTGCCATGAAATTAAGAATTTTGTATAAAACTAAGATTGTCATAGTAACAGAAAATAATTGGGTAGCAACAGTGAGGCAGGTATTACAATTGATGAAATAAAGCGATGAAGAGCTCTGCTTAAAAGTCTGGCTGGTAATGACCACAATCAGTTGGCAACTGAGAACCCCTGAGATCAAGAAAAGACACCACGCTCCTCCCTCAGCTATTCTCCTTAAAGAGCAGAAAAATACCTTTTAGTAGATTTTTTTTTTTTTTTTAATTAAATGAGAAAAATTTTTGCAATTCATCGCTTTTGGGATGTAGCCTCCTCTATGGTTACAGTGACAATACATTTCATGTAGGCATGAGACCGATACCTCTACACTTTTGTATTTACACATTGCTAACAATAGAGGCACATGAATACCATCTAATTGACAACGTGGTGATGCTCATAATGTAAAGAAATGGAGGCAGCTGGTACCTGAAGGAAAGCAGGGGAAGTGAAAAGCTTACCAAAGCCTAGCAAAAGCTCAGACACTCCTCAAATAAGAGTGAGGTGATACCTGCAAATCTTAGTAGGAGACTCCAAAAACCTCGTGGTGGCAGGAATCTGAGAGTCATCCCTAAATTGTTGGCCTTGGCATGTTTCCAAAGGGCCCCAAAGAGAAAGCACTTCTATGACAGTGAAATGTAATGAGTGTTTCCCTTTCAGCAACCATGGGTACCCAGGACTTGTTTTGTTTGGGGTTTTGGATTTTGTTTTTTTCCCAAGTGATCCGGCAGCTTCAGAGCAGCAGACATTCAAACACCACCTGAGCGCGTGTTGCTGGGAAACAACACGCCACATCTCATTGCAGGCAGACTGTCAGGGACAGATCTACAGAGCAAAAAGTTGAACCTGAAGTGCCAGCAATAAAGTGGAAAAATTCTCCACCCTGCCAAATGCATGGGCTGTCACATAAATGCAATTGCTGCAGGATTTTTTTTTTTTTTAAATTCTATGATAGGTGCATCATACAAATCAATTACCCAGGAAGCAACAAAACTATGCTTTTATAGCACATTTAGCTGTAGAACTCAAAATGAAAATATTTACAGTCATTCTATAAGCAAAAAGAAAATAATACTCAAGAGCTAGTGAAAAGATTAAAGGAATGAGGCGCAGAGGACGTGAATATCAATTTCAAACTTATTATTTTGAGTTCAGTATACTAATAGTGCATGCACAGAGCTACTAGATACTTTATTGTGAGGCAATTCTCCTGATGGCATCTTATTTAAATAGACATACCAGTTTTGAGTGACCTTTTTCAGGTTATCACTCTCATGAACTTAATAGTGAAAGCCATTCTTTTATTCTCATCTTGTTCTAGACAGCTTGCTTTGTAAAATGTGCTTTCCCGCTTTTATTGTCTCAATGTCTTGCCCAGTGCCTTCAGATGGAGCACTAGCTGTTACGCTCAGAGGTCTTTTTGTTTTATTCTTCCATTTATTCAAATGGAAAATTCTGGATCTTCATACCTTCCACCAAGTACTTAAATCAGTAATTAAAAGGCAGACTTTAAGAAAAAAAAAATGGTCAACCCCTTACTGGGACTCCAAGACAAGCTTGTGAGGGAGATGAGATACATACTTGCATCTACCCCATGGTCTGCACAAGCTATAATTTAGTTCAGCCCTGTGCAAACATTTCTCCTTTTGTAGAGCACAGGGCTGGGAAAGACTACCCGCAGCTTACCCCAATTGAGTGCCACTTCCATGACATAAACACATCATCTAGAAGGGTCCATAAAACATTCAGTCAGCTCAACTTTGCACAGCAGAAGGTACAAATACTTCCTAACAGGTCTAAGCTACGTGCCTTTATTTGCATATATATATTGATTTACTCCTAGTCTGAATGTTTGCTTTGATGTTTTGATAAGTGTGTCAAGAGTTCAAAAACAATGTAAAGTAACAAAAAAGAAGTTTTCTTTGCATAAAGAGCTGCCTGGCTTCCTAGTTATCAGATATTGCAAAGAAATTCAGGAAAACACCCTTCAGATTAAGGATGCAGCAATTCCTCAGAGAAGTTTCAAATCGACATGTTTGATTTGCAGTCTCTGCATTCTATTAGGAAGACCTGTGACACCCTTAATTCAAGAATTCTCTTTGAGAGCAGAGATTAATGAATAGAATTGCCAATCATAACCTAGAAATGTAAATGCAAACCGTTAATTTGAATTTAACCAGTGTCAAAAAAAAAAAAAAATCCAAAGAGACAAATGTGGTTGAATTTTACAGTGCTTACCACAGCTCTGTCTTTGCTGTTGCGAAGGTGCAATAAGTCTCATACGTCCATGTTCAGTGCTGATGGCAGCCTGCAATGAGACCAGAGACACCTGCCCCCAAATGGCACCTGTTCAATGACAGAGCTGACATGGTTTAAAGTCATTGCTATTGCACCATAGTACCTTTTAGGAAAAAGTAAATCCAAAAGCCTGTCCTATTTCCTCTGTTTTGCCACTTATAACAACTTAGACTCCCACAGTCCCATCTACTGCTATTATGTTTTATACTAGTTAATAGTTTAAATACATTTTAAAATATTTTAATAAGCTTGCTAATTGGGCTCATTTCTAACCTGCAGTTTCACATCTGGTTCAGATTTCAATATAGTTCACAATTAGAGAGCAGATCTCTCTGCTTGCTCTGAGTGCTTTGGTCACATGTGGGTTTTTTTCCTAATGAGCTGTCAACAAGCTGTCAAATGCTGATACAAATTAGAGAGGGTAGACAGTGAAGGGTTGGTATATAGTACTAGAATCAGCCTTGGAAAATGGACTCTTTCTCACAGCTCACAAACGTGGTTTTGTCTTCACTGGGGAGAAGTTCTGCTGGTCATCTCTGTCATTCCACCAGGTAGGACCTATTCACATGATTAGGATTTCCGGGCATTTGGCCTAATATGAAGTCAAAAATCCTTTGCTTTTCTATGTGCCCGTCTTCCATGTCTGTAACATTTTAATATTTCTTTGTTTGTATTTTTACTGAGAGTATTTGTGCTTCCGGTAGAGGAGGGATGGGATGATAACATGGTGGTGGCTACTCCCCATCAACATTCACATGGTGCTCCATCAAGGCTCCTGCTTTAAGAAGTGTTCTTCACAATAGATAAACTGATGTAAGTAGAAACATTACTATTTGCCAGCAGAAGATTAGATCTAGTGTCAAAAACTACACTAGGTTCATCTGAGCAGCATCTGAACCCCCTTGTGCCAGCCATCCAGGCTCCACTCTGCATGTCAAGCCCTTATTAGAGACCTAATACTCGTAACTAGATCGACAGTCAGCAAGCAAGCAGAGCAGCTTGCCCTGGATCCTCATGGACTACTGGCTTAATACAGAAGAATATTAATTTCTGTGAATACTAAAGACACTGACAGCTGTCATCTGCCTGTCCTCCAGGGCTACAACAGCCCAGAGGCTAGAAATTCAATGTTTATGTGACATAACCCACTGTCAACACTTTACAACCTTGTTCTTGCCCTGCACTCAAATTTCAGAGCGAATAGTTTCCTGCTTCTGGCACAGAGAGCAGAAAGTCCATCTTCCCATCTAGTTACACTGAGTCAAGTACCTAGTCTGAACCCTTTCTTGAGAGGGGAAGAAAAAGAAAAACAGCCTGTGAGACAGTTCCTACCTGTAGTATGAAGTAATTGGGTATTACTGGAAGGACAGTTCCAAAGTATTTTGATAAATATTCACTTGAGAGTAACATAAAGTTACAACACTGTACAACCAACCTCCTTTTCCACTACCATGTAGATATGTGTTTATATTTTTTCTCTTTCATAAGTAATCCTAGAAGAATCAACTGTGTTATCACATTTCATTTAGGTTTCTAATGAGCAGCTCTGACCTTTATCACAAACCCCTTCCCCACCCCCAAACTCCATGTTAATAAAGAGCTGATGTGAATTTGAAAAAGGATCCAATTCCCCAAAGGTTGTTAAATAGCATGTTCTAGCACTCACTGACTGATCTCCACAGGATAATTAATTCACAGATGAGAAATGTGTCTGCAGTTCATTTATGGTGGACTGGGATAAAAAAAATGTACTACAAGTAACCTTCAAGACAGTTTTGCGGAAGGATTCACAGTAGAAGAAACTTTGTTCTAACTAGCTAACAATATTCCCAGTATGTGATCAGGCATTTTAATCAGTGTCTGGTTTCAAATTGCTTTGTCACACTCTATCGATGATGCACTAATGTGCAGGGCTGAACTACTGGACTGAAACAATGCTGGTCCTTTGCAATTAGCAGAGGATCTAATAACATCAAACAAAGTATCTATCTTTAACAACTTTCTACAGTACAGTTTGAAGAAACATATGTTCATGTACAGGCAGTAGATTCAAGTACTGATATTGTGCTGATATGGTAGCAACTGCAGGATGGGAGTTCCGTTTTACAGAGGATTCTTCTACTTCTAAAAGAGGAGCTCTCTGTGAAACAAAGGTGTCAGCAGAAGCTGAAGTTGGTGACAGAACAACAAGCGTGCCGTGCAGACCATGCCCGATGAGTGTTTGAAAGGATCTCTCCCCGTCTTACACACTATAGCAAAAGCCACACGTTAGTGCAGGTTATGTTTATGACACATTTTTTAAAATCATGTATCACTTCCATGTTCTCACGTGCTATTTTATTAAATCTTGATGTGTTCTACAGTTGACTTAGTTTAGACACTTCTTGCTTACAGCTATTTTTAACCTTGTCTTGGCACAATACCAAATGATGAAGTAGCGCAACGTATTTCTCCTTGTATAGGATGAACATCTTCCATTGTTATGCACTCATTGCATACAGCAGGTTCAAAAGAAATAGCTTATAAGCTTTCTGAAAAATTGGAGAGCAATGTGAAAGAACTGAATTCCAGATAATGGAATTTTTTTTAAAAAAAATTATTACCTGACCACAGAATAGTAACTGTATCATTTTTATCTCAAAAAACCCCACAAACCAAAAAAGTTCTGAGACACTGTGAGTCTGCTGCTCTGACTTCAACATCATACAAGGCTTTTAAACACATTTTGAAATAAATAATTATGGAAAAAATTGAAGTAAAAGCAAATATAAAGGCTAACAAAGATAATCTGCAATTGTAAATTAACCAAAAATCTTTCATTTACTAAAAATCTGACTTTCTAGACATAGGACATGTAGTATATCTTCTTTATCTGAACTTCAGTAAAATAGCTGATGTGTTATTGTGTGAAAAATTATTAGTGAATACATACATTGTGTAAGAAGAAGCCTCAAGGGGAAGAGACAACAGGCAGCATGGAGATATGCTGTAACAGAGCTACAGGAGCCCCTCTTATAGCCGTTATTACCCATCCCCCAAACAGGGGACTGTACTCATCTAATTTGTGAGGACCACACTTGAAAATCACAGGAAAAAAGGAAACCAGTATATCATATAAAAAGTCTAAGTGACTTTGAAGACTGGAATAACAAAAATCCAACTGTAAAAATAGCAAGGTGAAGCACTGGAGATCTGCTAAGAGTTGCTAAGAGCTGCAGGCTCCTCCATAGAAACAAACTGGACCACAGAGAACGCGGTTGTTTCAGCTGCCCACAGCACTATCAGGAAATGGCTGCATGAAGCTGCTATGGGAAAGGAAAGCAGCATCTTCTGTGGAAGATTTCTAGCAAAAAAAGGCAGTATCATTGCCATTCTTTAGGGCATCTGCTAGACATAGTCTGGAATACTGCTTGCATT
>KL263155.1:13948-30581 GCA_000699545.1 Podiceps cristatus
AGCAGATGAGAAAACATGTCCAGGGGAATAGTGAGTGTATTTTATGAGAGATTTGAAAAACTGGGTTTCACTCTAGCAAAACGAAAGCTGAAAGAGAATGTGATTGCTTTCTACAAATTCATGGGGAGGGTAAACACTAGGGAAGAGCTGTTTAAACTAAAAGGCAATGTTGGCACAAGAACAAATGGGTATGAGCTGGCCATGAATAAATTTAAGATGGAAATTAGAGGAAGGCTTGTAACCACGAGAACACTGAAGTTCTCAAACAACCTCCCAGTCTGGCTAGGAGAAATACTAACTTGTTTGAAGACGGTGTTTGACACATTTATGAAAAGAGCTTTGCAATATGGAGGGGAACCTCAGTCACCCAGGAAATCCCTTATGTCCCACGTTTCAATGTCCCTAGGGGCCCATGACTGAAAAAGGAGAGCTCTTTTTCTTCTAGCTTTTATCATGGCCTCTAAAATACTGGTTTAAATAACAGTTGGGTAGAAGTTACTGACCTGGACAGAGCATGGCATGAAGCTGAGAAGCTCGAGACACATGTCCACAGGACTGGACAAGAAGATGCCATTGGTTTCAGCTGTGCATATAGGTGTTGCTGGTAGAGCACCCAGGAGAGGAGACATCATTGCTGTATCTCCTATTCCTTCCTACCCTATTGAGAATATGTTCTCATACAGAGGAGTGGGGCTGCTCTGAGCTCAGGGGCTGAAATTGTGAGAAGTCTTTAGCAGCCTTTTCTCTTTGTAACTCTTCCCTCCATTTAGGGAGAGGTGTAAAGGTTGTGCTGGAGGCCAGAAACATAGGAAGAACTGCTGGCATAGCAAGCAATAAACCCGCATGCTGTTACCAGTTCATCTTGTGAGGGGAGGTGTTCTGAGACTTTGCCACTGACTAGTCAGGGTTGTCACTGGTTAACTGAGGATAAATCAAGTCAATATTAGTATTCGGAATTACTTTTACCCTTAGAAATGGTTACTTCCAAACCAAAGGACTACTACAACAGCTTCTGAGCTGTAAATTGAACAACGAATGTGCTAAATAAGCTATTAAGTCAAAAAGAGATGAATGGAATTACAGAGTACTACTTTCTGGAAAAAATCTCTTCTGGTTGTTGCTGAATCATTAGAACACACAGCAAGGAAACGAGACTTGCTCAAAGTGTCAGTGCAATTGCACATGTTATTTTAGATTTACCAGGAATATGTGTCTATGCAAAAATGATTTTACACTGTAGACTTGGAAAACAGAAGGAGCAGCCCTTGCAGCAACCTCATTCTTAGCTAACAGTTTGTGTACCTTTACTGCATGGAAAGCAATACAACATTTTAATTAAATTTCTTAAGGTCAGTGAAATGCCATTGTTTTGACAATCAGCTGTGATCACATAAACCTTGGGGTCCAGATGGCTGACTGTTTAATGGCAACAGTGCATTGACAAATTCACCAATTAGATAGACATTAATATTACATCCTTTCAGACTCTGAGCACAGCCTGACCTCGCCGAAGTGGGCTGGTGTCTTGCTTAATCCCTTGTGCATGCTCGCAGAATGTTATCGTGCTGTTGTAGTGGGTTCATCCATCAAAACCGCCCCGGCTTCTCAGCATGCTGAACATTATTGAGTTTGTAAAAACAGATGTCATAACACACTGCTGGCAGAATTGTGCTCTCTCGAGGGACAGCAAAGGAAACCACCCCCTCCACACGCACGCACGCACAGACACACCACACACACTCTGGGGACACTGGAGTATTGTGTGAATCCTCCCCTTGCTACTCTGGACCAGGCAGGGAGGGGAAGACCCCTGATTTATAAGTCTTGAGAGGCCTGCAGGGAATCACAGTAGTCAGGGGAATGCAGAATATCTCAGTGCAGATAACTGCCCTCCTTGCCCATGGCGGTGTATTCCTTACATCAAATTTGCTCTTATTACTTTAAAGGCTCAAGGAATACCACGTTAGGAATACAGAATTACAACCTGCATTGAGAGCAGAGCTGTTATCTTGCATGCAGCAATTCTTCCGCATGATGATGAGTTCCCAGGGTCAGGTCCCCTTTCCCCCTTCACCAGCTCTAAGGCCAGTTGTGCCTCCAGAAATATCAGGATCCCAAGATCTGAGGGTTTACTTGAAACAGAGAAAGGGCCAAGGAGACCTGCTGATGCTCACTTGTTTCAAATTCCCTCTCCTCCTCCTTTTTTATGTTTTTATTTTTTATTCAAGAGAAAAAAGCCTCTTGTTTTAAATAGTTTTCCGTATTCTCCAACCTCTTCCCCTAGACAGTAGTGGCAACAGTAATAAACACTTAAAGCAACACTTACAGCTTTTCTTTGTACCAGAGCAACCTCAAGCATGAAACAGCAGTTATCCTAACGTAGCTTTCCATAAGGCCAGCTCTCATTCCTGTGCTGCTTCTGCGGAACAACCCTTTCCTGTTTCCCATCTGGAATATCTGTCCTGGGAACAAGAAATATTCTCCATATTGACAATAAGAAAGAGTTACAGAATGTGTACTACTACCTCCTCAATTGCATGATAGTTACTCTTTGAAATCTTCCCTCTGAGAATGCACTAGTCTGTCCTGTCTTCTGCAGTTAAAATGAGGGATGCCACTGCATTCAGTAGTTTCTCAGAACTAAGTATCTCAAGTTTCTCAGAATGTATCATTAAGAGGCCCAGCATTTGCATTTTTTTAATAACTTTGAATTGTCAGGAAAGCATTCTCTCAGGAGTGCTAGGCTTAATGATGACCAAAAGTACTTGGTCTATTAAATGACCAGAGCATCAGGAAAAAGAATAATCCATTGATACTGTAAACATTGCAAACTAACTTTCCTCATTTGTGATGAAAATCTGCACCCCAAGGGTATGCATTCTATCAGAATAATAATTCTCTAAACAGCATTTAGGTATCAGATATATTTTCAGCCTTTTCTGCTCTTTTTATTCACCCAAGACTGTCTTGAACTGGTTTCTGTCTGCGATGTTCGAAATTACTTTCTGGTAGATTGCTTGATATCAATGGCAGTAGGAAGAAAGACATTTTTCATTGAAAAAAATGAAAGACATTTTCAGAAAAGACTCCTCAACCATTATTTTGAAGCAGTGACTTTGTATTCTATTGGTAACCCAAGAGCAAATACAGGTATTAAATACCACTTTCACAGCAGTGGAATTTTTCTTACAGAAGAGTAGAGCTTCACTAATCTAAATGTGAATTTAAATACTACAGTAAATGTGAATTTAGTACTTATACATCTTTGGTAAATATACACTTATGTATTCATGCTTATTTATTTAAAAAAGAGAGACAATCAAACAACTCATGAAATAATTTGTTTTGCTGATAAATATACAGTTCCATTATCTGCAGTAGTAATTGGCCACTTTCTTGCTAGTCCCAAAAATATTTGCAAATCTTGAAAAGCTTGTAATTATTTTTCTGATGATTTGTACTAGGAGTGCGCTCTTCACTTAGCTTATTGTGATTTAAATGAACACTCAGAGGCTATGAGGAGCAAATGGGCTGAGTGAACAATCTGAGAACAACTCCAATTTGCAGAAAGTACCCAGCAATGACTTTCACAAAGCACTGACTCATAGCTGGATTTTGGAGGAGGGGGGAAGAAAGGTGCTTAATTCCCTTCAAAATTAATGAGATTCGTGCGATGCTTTTTTAGAAAGTCTTTTGTAGTCCATAAACTGATTTTTTTTTTTTTTTTCCTAATGTCACAGAAGACGACTGATACACTTAAACATGTTTTATGGTATAACTTTAATTTTGAAAAGCCTGAAAGTAGCACAATCTCTCCACGAGGTAAGGCTAAGTACGTGCTTGTGCCTTGGAGTAGAAGTAGTGGAATGAGCTCTGTCTATATTACAGCAGGAAAGTGTTATTTAACATGAGAGCATTGTTTAATGATGGATAACAATAATAATATAATCATCTGGTATTTCAAGAAGAATTCAAACCCATAAACTTAGTCCTGTGAATTTTTAATATTTTAGAAAATTTCAAGGAAATTATGAGCAATCTATAACTCTGTGTCACTCTAATTTTTAAAGCTTTTGAGATAATTACATAATTTTATTATGTTTCACTTTCATGTAACAGGCTTAATCATGGGTGGGGTCATAAAGTACATAAAGAGAAAGGCTTACAGTAAAGGAGATGAAATTTTAAATTTAAATTATTCATGAGTTCAGGCTTCCAATGAGTTTGCATCCAAAAGAGAATACAAAAATCATGATTTCTTCTGCAAATAGAAAGAACAAAATTCACACTGTTTTAGATGTTAAAAAAAAAAAAAAAAAAAAAGTTAGCTTCTTAAGTATGATCCCTACAATTCAGCTGCTGCTATAACAAACAGCAAGATATCTGGGTGCCTGGCTGAACCTCTTCAGTGATGGAGTCAGTGGTGAACTTGGATGTACAGGCAGTTTTGCACCATGACCTGGTGGTCTAACAGCAGAATTTACTACTCTGTATTTAGACATGTCTTGTTATGTCTTGTTGACCTCCTAAGCAATGAATCATGATGCCATCTAAAACTGGTATTCCTTGAGGCCCTCTTTGGGCCAAGTTGTGAAGGATCAGTCACAACTTTCATAGAATTGCAAATCTTTTGGTTGGAAAGGACCTTTAAGATCATTGAGTCCAACCGTGACTAACCACTGGTAAACCATGTCCCTAAGCACCTCATCTACCTGCCTTTTAAATACCTCCAGAGATGGTGACACCACCACCTCCCTGGGCAGCCTGTTCCAGTGCCTGACAACCCTTTCAGTAAAGCAATGCTTCCTAATATCCAATCTAAACCACCCCTGGTGTAACTTGAGGCCATTTCCTCTTGTCCTCTCACCTGTTACTTGGGAGAAGAGACCCACACCCACCTGGCTACAACCTCCTTTCAGGTAGTGGTATAGAACGATAAGGTCTCCCCTCAGCCTCCTTTTCTCCAGACTGAACAACCCGAAGTCCCTCAGCTGCTCCTCATAGCACTTGCTCTCCAGACCCTTCACCAGCTTCATTGCCCTCCTTTGGACCGTCTCCAGTATCTCAATGTCTTTCCTACACTGCGGTGCCCAAAACTGAACACAGTCCATCCATTAATCACAGCAACATGATGTTATGGTCTTAGGTCTATCCTTTCTGTTTTGCAAGTATGGCTTCATATGCCAGTTTCCACAAACTATGGACATGAATTGCAGCAATGCCATGACTAAACAGGCTTAAAAGTCTCACTCCAAGGCCATGAGGCTCTCAGATACACTCTTGCCTTTCCAAGCTACCAAGTCATTGCCATCAAGGAGGAAGATAGCACAGATGTTTTCCTTTTTTTTTTTTTTTTTTTTTTTTTTTTTTTTTTTTTTTTTTTTTTTTTAAGATGAAGAGTGCAAATATCCCAGTATTACATCCCCAAGTCATATGTTATTATGGTGGAAGTACCCTTATTTGTAAAGAAGTGGCCAATGGAAATGTTTATATGAGCAAGTGTCATAAAAGGACAAATACTCTTTCTGTGTAGGATAGCTTAGCATAAGAAAACAGACAGACCCACCTCATTTCAGATCTGAATCTGCTCTTCTCTTCTGTCAACCTCTTGGAGCTGCAGCTCCTCTGTACGAAAGAGGAGGAGAGAAGAAAGAAGCAGGTAGCAGGATTAGAACAAAAGAGGAGATATTTATTCGCTCACTGGGCAGTGAAACCATGAAACTCATTGTTACAAAGATGTTGTGCAGGCAGTTTGAAAGCAATTAGTCAAATTAATGGGGAAAAAATGCATCACAGTGAGTATAAAAACACAAGTTCAAACCCTTGTTCACTAAAACGCGGATTAGTAAAAAATGAAATAATACCTTGGGAAAAATATCAGTATGAATTTGTGTTGGTCATATGTTCTTCATAAGGCACATGCTGCAGGTGGTGGGGAGACAATAAAGGCTGGAAGGAGCTCTGGTCTGACCCCATGTGGTCACACTCACATTCTTAAGGGGACTGTCACACAGTTCATGAAGGAAATATGGACTTTGGGGGTACATACAAGAGGAACAGGATAAGAAGAAATCAGCTCACTCTGAGTAATTCACCCATTTTGGATGTCTCACGTCTCAAATCCTGTCCATACAAATGCTCAGATCATGTCACTGAATCCATCCTCTCATGCTGCTTCTGGTTCTCTGTTTCAATCATGAAGTGAGTTACAGACTAGAAAAAGCTTTTTATCTGTTAAGGAGGTGAAACCTTGAAACAGGCTCCCTGCAGAAGATGCCAAACCTCCTGCCCTGGGAATTTTTAAACCAGGTCAGAAAAATTTCTTTCAGGGAGGAAGAGAGTACATTTTGTCCTGGAACAGAGGGACTGAGTAGCCTCCTTCATCTCACTGTACTCGCTTTGCCCCAGAGCCCCTGTTCCTTTTTAAGTCCACAATTTTTTAGGATAACCCTGCCCCCTCTCTTTTTTTCTACTCAGTCCTGTCTTCACACTTGGTAAGGCTGGGGGAGTCTGAAGACACTGATGTAATTCATAGCCTCTACCCTGCCTTTTTTTTAGGACCAGGGATGCAGTTCACTGTAAATTATTCTTAGATTTCAGCACATTATTGTCCCTTTATTTGATCTACAAGTACATAAAAAAAAAAAAAAAAAAAGACAACTATTTTAGCTAGATCCAGTTATAACTCCTTAGAGTTCCAGAGATTAATCTTGCCAAGGATAAGTAAAGATGCATCACAATATGCTCTGCTCCATTCAGCTTACTCTGAGTGATACCTGCTTTTGGGACATCCCATGCCTCATAGGCACCCCATTAGAGGAGAGATGCAAAGTCTCAGCAGTCACACAAAGAAGCAGACAGTGCTTTCGCTGCCTGCTGTCAGCCAGGGAGGCTTGGTCCTCTTAAAGAACAGCTGCAAAGGCCAAATCACTTGTTACCAGAAGAAAAGCCTTTGCTGCAGTTTATAGCTGAAGTCTGAAGGCAGACAGATGTTACATATCTGTGATTTGGGGGCTACACCAAGTTCTGCAAATGAGGGACCATGCTTTCAGTTACACAACTAAGAGCAAGTAAATAAATAAATACAGCCTTACCACCTAACAGCCCCCGTAAAGGTCAAGCTGTTCTTGGCTGTTCTCTCTTACTCTGTGAGGGGAGTCTATTGCTATTTCAAGGTGTGATGATATTCTTCTTGGAAAACATCCTGTCTCCCTGGGAAACAAGTTCAGATGTAGTTCCTTGGCAATGCTGATGCAAATACCTCACTGCTATCAAAGTTAGTATCTCAAAATACATTTTTGCCTGTGTACAAAGTCCTTTCCCCCTCTTAGGTCCTTAAAGAACAGAAGCCCATGAAAGTATTTGTCTCATTGCCCCAAATTCACTCATAATAAATGTATCTTTCACAATTGTTTCTACAAACAAACTTAAACTCCTCAATGGATACATTGCTCTCTTTTTTTTCTGACATGCCATATAGACACTTTCTATGTATTTCATTAACGTTGCTAGCATATTGTTGAAAATAAATATCATAAAACTGCCATGTACTTTGTCCTATTTATGCAAACAGTTCTTCCCTATCCCTCATATTCATCATCCTGATACATAGTGGTGTGCAGTCATGTTCTTTCAAAAAGCAAAGTTTCTGTAATTGAAGACACATTCTCTTCCTTATGTCCATGGTTGTAACCTTTTATGCACATCTTCCAGTCTGAGTTCATTTTTCCTGAGCAGAATACTGTCTTTCCCCTGGAAAATCAGATATTGCTCATATCAAAGCTAGAACATTTACCTAAATGAAAAAATTATTAGTCCCATGGTGAATATTATGATTTTCTGTGTCACTCGATATGTGGTGATTCAAAAAGAGCCTCATTATTAGTTTTTAAGAGTATCAAGCAAAATTAAAGAGGATTCTATTCTGTTAATCAAGCAAAATAACTGCCAGGAAAACAGTTGGTCTTATATACTCAGGTTACAATAGGCTAGCTTTTCATAAGTTTTAAAAATAAACAGGAACTGTTACAATTATATAGATGGTGGCCAAATACAGACTGAGTGGCTTTCCCTGCTACTGCCTGTGAAGGATTTATTTGTCTGCCTTCTGCATGTTACAATAGATCCAGTTTTGATATAAGGACTGAGAGTGCCAGCTACTTTACTGTCTTCACTGGAACGCTCCTGGCTCAAATGTACATGGAGGACCATGGCTGCACCTGGGGACCCAGACCGAATGCAGATGCAATCATGCCAGGTTCACAGAGATCATTCTCTGGCATGGACTGTTTTGTATAGGGATTGCAGCTGCCTTGTACCCACAGACTCCCAAGGGTACCTCCTTGCAAGAATCAGAGCAGAAAGACACTGAAGGAGGAACAAATATTTCTCTATTTCCCTCATAGTTACAGAAATCCTCCTGAAAGCGAGAAACAGAAATTCCTCTCCTGCAACCAGCCCTTACACCAATGCACGGAAAAGCGAATTTCATCATGTTCCCCATTGGGTGTGGGGAGGTGGAGCTCACCCACCTTTCTCTAGCAACCTTTTCAGATGCTAGAAGATCCTTGTGTTCCCCAGAGTCTTCTCTCTTCCGGTCTAAGCGAACTCATATCTTGGAGCCTTTTCCCACAGGCTGTCTATAACCAGTCACAGAATGCCCATTTCTCATCTCCAGTTTATGAAGGTCTCCAGTTTATGTGACAGGTGAGCCCCGCACCCCTCCTGTTTAGGCATTGATGCTGCAAGGGCAGGAGAGTTTCTTTCTTTCTTTCTTTCTTCCTTTCTTCCTTTCTTTCTTTCTTCCTTTCTTTTTTTCTTCCTTTCTTCCTTTCTTCCTTTCTTCCTTTCTTCCTTTCTTCCTTTCTTCCTTTCTTCCTTTCTTCCTTTCTTCCTTTCTTCCTTTCTTTTTGTTCTGTGACTTCGATATTTTGCATCTGATTGTAGTTACTCTGAGACAATGGTGCCTTGACTGTCACAAGTTGGTGATCGAGTATGCCCATATGTGAAAGCTGGTTCTGCCCTTGCGTACTTTCTCAAACTGTGCAATACCACTGGGAAAGCAGTGGTGTTTCTCCCAAGAACAGCTGTGCAGATTAGCCCAAAGGACCTGGATGTAGCCCAGTTGTCCATCCCCCAGGATGTTTGTGCAGAGCCAAGAAATCCATTTGGAGGACTTCCTGAAACAGAAGTTACACATTTCTGTTTAGTAGTCTCTCAAAGATTTTTCTTCCAGTTTGTCTAGTTCCTGATCTCACAAATACCCCACAAGAACCTTTACAGAACAAGATTTGTTATATGTCACTTTCATGGTATGATCCATGAAGATTTTAGAAGTAAATTGAAAGAAAGCTTGTAGAATTCACTTATTTTGGTTGTGGTCAAACAGTGCATTTTAAAGAGACGTGATGCAAGCTCCCAAAAGATTATTAATAACAACAGTTTTAATTTTAGAAAGGATAAAGCTGTGTGAAATGACTTGTAAGGAAATTGACACAAGAAAACTTTATTTCTTGAACTTTCTTATTTTTTATATTGGTGTTACCTGAGTGTAGTATCATCTCTTTGACAGATTGTTTTTTAGGATACTTTGTACTTACCATATAACCTCTTATCCCAGGAA
Source organism: Podiceps cristatus (assembly GCA_000699545.1). NCBI lineage: Eukaryota > Metazoa > Chordata > Aves > Podicipediformes > Podicipedidae > Podiceps > Podiceps cristatus. The sequence goes on from KL263155.1 coordinate 23,571, forward strand.
GAGCAATAAGCAAGTCCCCAAACAGTAGTAATCTCCTAGCAGATACCCGAGTGTAATTAGCATACAATTAACACCAACAGACTTTCCTTTAAAGGCAGCATTTGAACGCGTTTGCTCTATATGCAGTGTTTAGTTGAGAGAAATGGTGTATAACAGACATCAATGCACAGGCCAGGACACTGGAGACAGCTGTGAAAACCAAGGAACAACATGCACCGGCAAGGAAACCAAGAGTCATACAAAGAACATAAGGTCTGTTCCCCATTTTGAAGAATGACAGGCTCTGAGTATAAAGGCCAAAGGGTTACAGCCACAATAATGAAAGAGCTAGACTGAGGGAAATGTTTCACAATGTTTCCAAAAAAAATAATTAGAATCTCTTGATGGAAATAATATGTAACAGCACAAGGTGGGACTTTGCGTGCCAGCTGTGGGCCCTGGTAGAGCGAAATGGTGACGGTGCTGTGACGTGGTGGCAGAGAACAGCTCAGAGGGGACAGCGAGGGTGGAGCGAGGGTGCCACGGCTGTGGAGGAGGGAGGCTGGTGGGAGGAGGGGAGGCATGAGTCCCCTGGGACACACAGCCTGCGGCCACGAAGGCAGGGCAGAGCGGATACCGCCAAGGCTTGGCTCCCGGCTCTGCCAGATTTGGCATCCCTGGATGATGCAAGGCAAACTGGATGGCACAGTGGGTCAGCGGTGGCATGGACAGGGTCTCTCGGTCATCGGTGCTTGGACTCAGAAGCGACATTTTGGCCCCTGTTGATATCCCAGGGAAGGCAAAACGCAGCTTATCCTTTAGGTAGATTTATTAAAAAAAGAATAAATGCTAAGTGCCATTGTACCATGTGGTTTTCTTGTCTTGTTGTCTTCTGAAAAGAATAGCATGTTTTCGTGTTGCCTTTTTGTTAATTAGGCTTTAAAAGTTTGAATTTCTCTCTGCATTTTAATATGATGGGGTTTCATGTCACCGCAGCGAGGCCTGCTTGTTTAGTGGGTTTTGGGGGAGGAGGAGAGATGAAGATGACTGATATTTATATCAGGAATGGAGTATTGCTTAGCTTAATTTTTAATGTACTCATTACTGTTCAGTGGGGAGCAGCTGCTGGATTTCTTTATATTTGATTGCATTTTTAACTTTGGGAAAGGTACCTGAAGTTAGATTGGGCTTTTTGTGGCTGGAAATCTTAAAAGACTATCGCAGGACAGGACTAAATATTAATTACAATGACCATTTCATTAATTATTGACAATTAATTAATCAACCATTAGTTCATTCACATGGACCTTAAACTGAATGATGTGAACAAGGGATATGGTCTACATCTGTTAATTCCCACAGGGTCTGTGGTGGAGAAGGATGGGTCACAAGGATCTATGTCCCATTCTTGGCACCCCGTAGCATGTCATTCCACCACATTAGATGGCTAAAAACTGTTGCTAGGACTTGTCAGGCTAAATTTTATTTATTTACTTTTTTGTTGTCTCTGTGAGCATAGTAGAAGTAGTAATGATACTTATTTTTTTAATCAGACCCAACAGAAAACAGCTGAATTTTGGAATTATTATTACTACTGTATTTTGTCACAGGCTTTAAATTTATAGTCTGACCTGTACTTTCAGTGTCCATGTGGATAGGAAGTGAACATAATACATAAAGATTATTTAAAAGTAATATGTTAATTATGCTGAAGATTAAATGAGATTTGGACTGTGCTTTCTTCACCTAATGTGAATGCATATTACTTACACCACAGTAGACTTGCTGATTTCAGTAGGCTGATGTGAGATTATAATATTCATAGAAAATAAATTATAACAAACAAATCATAACACTGGAACCTTCTTCCCCTTTTTTTAGCTATTTTTTCCACCAGGTTTATGAATATTTCAGATTCTCTTAGCAAAATTGGGATTTAACCTACAAATTAAATTTGCTCATCTGAGTTATTATATATTGACTGTATAGCTTGGGCAGGGATATTTGCATGTACAGATTCAAACTCTGTTACCCTCACTCTCTCCACCATGCCATTTCTGTCTTTTAGCTATACCTGTTTATACGCACTTGTAGATAACTATATACATGCACAGAATGGGTATGCATGCATGTATATATGCCTACTGCTAGCTGAAGCATAAAGGACAAAATCTTATAACTAATGCAGGTAAAAAAGACTAAAGCTAGTGAAGATAAAAAGACACAGGCAGAATGAGTGCTTGAAGAGAGGAAAACATCTGAACAGTCACAGGGGGTGTAAACTTGTTAGGAAAATGCTGGAAATCTGCTGCCTGGAGCAGTCGAGGTGGGGGCTGTGGTGGCTGGAGGTCTACGCAGTGAGTGGGTTGCGACACAGACTTTTGCAGTGGCAAAGGAGGGGAAGGGATGAGCAAAAAGCCTCTCACTCGAATTACTGTTCCCGTCTGCCTTTCTAAGGCTCTGTCAGAAATACTTTTTAAAGCCTGGCTCATATTTTTAGCATTTCTGTAGATGAGACACCTAATAATAGATCCCGATCTATGAGACAGTAACTGAGGAGAAAATTAAATCAGGTAAAAAAGGCTTAAAAGATTTTATTTTCTGGCAACATAATCTGGCAGTACACAAAGGTATTCCCAGTAAGCGATAGCAGAGGAAGATACAGTTTATAGAGCAACATAGTTTTTCTTTTCTCCTTAGTGTGTTTGAAGACTTTGACTTAAGTAGATGAGACTTTCCAGGTAATAATGACAGCTAAAACTGGGAATTAAGTGTCATTGTATCAGCTTACCTCAGCTTTCTGAGGACTAGTGCTCACCCATGACCTCACAGTTAGGCTGCTGACTTACATTGTCATAAGTAAACACCCTGAAGGACTTTGGGATGGTAAACCTGGTGTTTCCTATTCCCTGCATTGCTCACGTGACAAATTCCTTGGTTTCCGTAAGTATGAAATGATGTTGATGCACACATGTTGACCATAATTTGTCTTTATGTATTTCAAGTTAATCATTCCAGAGATCATATTCTTCATGGTGACCAGGGTCAGCAAAAGGGTAGAGTCTGTCCCTCACTAATGAGAGCATCCTTCTCTGGACAAAACCCTGACAGAACTGTCACACCTGGTGGCCCCTACTCCCCTGGATGCTCTCTTTGGAAAGCTTTTATAAACATTGAAAATAATACACTTTTTCTTCTATGCATGCTAATAATAATAATCATCAGTATTTTATAGTGACAGTCATTGCAAAAGATTCCAATGAATTGGCTTCAAATAGACTATTGAATATAGAGTGAAATCATCCATAATGAGAAGACATCATCCATCACAGCAAGACATCAGTCTCTGAGATCCTTTTCTCTGTTGTGTTTTGTTGAGGGTCACTTACAGCTGACATTTTATTGAAAGAAACATGTGGGTGATAGAAAATCCTTGGCAGAAGTTTTTTTTTTCAAAAAACAATTTCTATGCTAAAAGAGGCCTTTCCAAAATAATGTTATTCACAAATGAACAGTTTCCATATTTTAGCCTTGTTGTTTGATTAATTGGATTACCAAGAGAGTGGCCATATAGGGAAAAAGCAAAAACTGACTGTTAAGCCTGTTGACCGAGGCTGACTATGGAGCTAAAAGATATCTTAAGCATTTATAGACTAAATTTTCTCCTCACCATAGCATGCACTCACTGTTTTTCTCCTAATGAAGATGTGGGGAGCCAACTGAATTATGAATTACATGGTCAAATGTTACTTCAAGGGGCTAGTCCTAATTTCATGTTTCAGAAGACCTACTGAAGAACCTTATTTCATTTTTACTTATTTGCAAGTTAGTGTTATAATGGACATTAATAAAATAAATTGCTTGCAACAGTACTCAGTACAGAATAGAATTATCTTTCTGCCAGTGAAAAAAGGTTTTTCATGAAAGTAAGATGAAGATGTTGACCACTTCCTCATACTACAAACCATCTCATCTCCATGAATTGTTTTCAATACCATTAGGGTATTATGTGATAAGGCACACAGAAGGTGAAATTATACTAATTAATTGTTTTCCCAGAAGAATTTCACATAGGCAATCAGCAAGATTATGAAGTGCTGAACAACTTTTCCTGCACTAAAGCACGGTAAATGTCACTTCCCAATTCCTTAATGCCTATTCTTCAATTTAACATGTTCTTTGCTAGCTTTTCCTAACCCATTAAAAAATGAAAAAGTTTGTTATCTTTCATACATTTTTTTCCATTAAGACATAAATTAGTCTTTTTAAACATTAAATTTGAAGAGATCGCATACACAAAAAAAATATTTTCTAAATAAACATTAAAACTCAAGTAATTCAACAGTTATTGCAATATGCAGCCCAAAGAGAATAATTTAACCTATCTTATCTCTGTTCTCCCCTGTAACTCAGCATCTACAACAAATTTCATGGTAGATTCTCTTTTGACACCAATATTTTTGGCCACGGTATATCTGTCCAGCTTCGTAGACTTATACTGAAATACCATAGTTAGAAATTTTTTTTTTCTGTATGGGAAATTTTGAGCTTTCCATTTAAAAAGGGGGAAAGTGAAATCAAACACTAAAAAAGGAAGATCAACATGCTAAAATGCTGCCAGAGATTTACTGATTGAGATTTCTAGCATAGCTGCTTCCTGTCCCTTTGGGTTTTTTGGTGTGTGCGTGTATAAGCCGGGATTGCAAGATGGGGAGCATCTCGTCTACAGAACCTCCATCTTCAAGAATTATGATGTGAACCAGTTCAAGCTGTCTTGGGAAATACAGTGCAGCGGAAAACTCTGGTGAGTGCAAGTGAGCACAAATGAGCACAAAAAACCTTTGAACTGTAATTTCCAGGATGTACTGATGGAGCTCTTATGAAGAGTTCTATATAGTTTTAGTTTTGGGATACTCACAAAATAGCTTCATGAAACATTTTACAAACCTAGAGAGGGAGGGAGGATCATAAATCAAACCCCTCAACCTCAACTTTTCAGCTGCAGGAATTCCAAAGTATTATTGTACCAAAAGCCAGATGACAGTATATTACATAGACAGACACAGATCATAATTAAACATTGAGGAATGTGAAATAGAGGTAAATTATAAATAAAGGGTTCCCAAGCATCCCTGCTGTGCATGTCCCCACCCCTGCCTTTCTCTCCCTTATCTTTCAGGCGAATTTTCCTAGCGAAATGCACCAGGTACCACTTGTACTCAGATCTGTTATGCCAGTGAATCCTTTTGCTAAACATCTGCAAGAGGGAAAAGCTTGCTTTGAGCAGGGTATGGCGAGAGATGTTTTGCTGACAAAACGAACAAAAGGCTCTGATGAAAGCATGAAAAAATGGAGATGTGGGACAAAGTAGCTAGGTCCTCCATTGCTCCAAGGGACTTAACTATGCCTCGGCCCTGGAGATGAAATGTTGAGCTTCAATTTTTGGCTGTGGTGCCCTGATCATGCTGCTGAAACTTTTCCCTTTAGGTCTTCTTTCTGCTATGCCCTCTACATCTTCTCTTGTCCGTGTTCATCCCTATTTCAGCTATGTCAGACTGACTTCCTTTGAGAAGGTAGGTCCTAGTGATACATGTGTATTAAGGCCTCTCATCCTCACATTGTCCTCTGAAGGACAGCAGCAGATGTACTGAAGCAAACATACACTTCATATAAAGATGCATACCCATATAGACAGATCTATGCATGGACTAGAGTTTCAAGAGTGGCACCTAGGTCAAAAATGTCGATCCTTGAACTTCCTTCTGAATCCCAACCAAGCCAGGGCCAAGCATTATCCCTCCCCTCTATCACTTGACACAAGGACTAAATGATATTATTCTTTTTAGGATTTGCTGTTGGATGCCTTAGAGCAGTCCCTGGTGATACCCAGGCTTGTGAGTCTCCTCCCTTACACCACTGCGATACAAAGATGGACCATTCCCTGTATTGAGCTGTACTGAGGAATACGGCACCACAAGGAGCTGTGTTCACACCATACGTCAAGCCCAAGTCAGTACTGCACCTCTTTTCCTCTGTCAGCTCCTTCCCTGGCTAACATAGTGAGCAAACCCATGTAAGCAGGCCAGAGAGGGGCTGAAGTTCCCTGCAGCTCAGCTATACGACTGCCATGGCGTTTGTTGACAGGACAGATATGTACGGTCACAAAGTCATCTGCAATGCATCTGCACTATGGAGGCACTTTCCCTAAAACCACCAATGCATTGGAAAACCTTGTTTGACTATAGCAATAGATACAATACACTAGGAGGAATCACGCTGTGAAGAGAACATCTCTCTCTGCAACTGCCTGTGGAGTACGTTCTGTACGGAAACAGGAATAAAAAATGTAGCTGGGGGAAAAGCACACGCTTTGGGTTTCAGCATGGAAATGCAATATCATTTCTAAAAATTGCCACGGTTATGGGGAGATGCTTGCTATATGCACGTATAATGGGAGGACATGGAGGAAAAGCCAGCAGGTTTTTTATAGGAGAACGTCTGCTCATTTAGCTGGAACCAGGTAACTGAAACTCACAAAGAAAAGAAAAAAAAAAAAAAAGAAAGAAAAAAAAGGACTCTACTGCACAAGTAATTGTGAACTGGTATTTTATAGATGTTATGCGTATTTGTACACAGACTTTTGCTTGATCTACCGGGCCAAATATAGGATGATGTTTAATTCCTAAAATATATCACAGGTGTTGTAAGTGCAGATCTTAACACAGACTTAAGTGCAGTATCATATACTGTTCTTAAATGAGCTACCCGAAATTTTAAATTTTGGATGCTACTCTTGGAAAAGACATTTCCTTAATATAGCAATAGGGGGGTTAAATTATTCCTGGATTATGTGACAATGCAGATCACTGTTTAGATCTTGCATTTATATTTTTGCTTTATTGATTTTTCACATTGTTACCACTAGAGCTTGCTACAATGCAATCGCATGGAATTTAATATATTAATTTCAAATCACTGAGCAATATAGATATCGAATTTCCAACCCTCTACCTTGTAATCCCCAAATTAAAA
>KL263157.1:332-11282 GCA_000699545.1 Podiceps cristatus
GAAGGTAGCAACTGTCCTCAGGCAGATGCCGGTATTGTTATTTCTGATGTTTCCACCTCGTTGTGAAAAATTTACACGTGCATATTAGTGAACAGTTTTTTCCGGCACAGACTGCCTGTTTCAAAGCCCTTTGATGGCAAAGGTCCCCTCAGTCTGCTCGTATAGCTAGTTCATACCTTACACGAGCTATCTTCTTCTTGTGACTTATTAAAACATGATTCCCAGTGCTGATTGTTTCTCTCCTAATTTCAGGATTTTTCTTAACATGTACAGGGTTGGCCTTTAGTTTGCTCTCCAAGTCCTGTGTAAATACAGGCTGGTAGGAGTACGTCCTTGCCTAGAAAGAGACCCTATGGATGCATCGTTAGCCGCGCCCTGCGCATATCTGTGAGAAGGACGTGCGTGCGTGTGCCCATACACACACAAGCCAACCCAAGAAAACGACAACCGAGATGGGGAGGGGAGCTGTCAGGGGCCATCTTCTGCCGAGAGCTTCGACTGCCTGTAGCGAGGCAATGGGTAAAGAGGGGAGGACAGGAGCTGGTGAACAGCAGGGGGGGTGGGCAGATGGGGGGCATTTCGGCACCATTAGTGGGGCTCCCAGCTCTTTGCCTCCAGGCTGCTGGTGTTGCTGTGGGCCAAGGTCTCTCTGCAACCGCATAAAGAGCTACGTGCCCATGCACCCATTGCTGACTTGTGCACCCACAGCATAGGCATGCTTTTAGCAGAGGCCCATAAGTTTCTAAAGTTTGGCTCTTGAATCCTAAATACCATTATTTTTTTTTTCGCCAGAGCCTTGTGTCCATGTTTTACCCTTTTCCTGTTGTTTCTCTCTCCTCACTCCTCCAGCCCTTTACTCTCTGATTTGTAGGATGTCAAGAACTTTGTTGGAGTTTAAGTCAGCAAGTTCCTCTTCCTTCCCATGTTAAATGCCCCCTTACTACAGGTAGGACAGATCCTCTGTGGCTCTCTGATGGGCAAATCCTAGCTAGCCCTGGTCTCAAAGGAGTAATAAGTCTTACTCAAGGCCTGTAGAGGAACATGGTCACGTATTGTTGAACAGTGCCACAATCCACCCAGTGCAAGCAATGCAGGTGTATAGCCTACCCTATAAATCAGCCTCCTTCACCCAGTGGTGCACACCAGCTGATGAGCAAAGGGCAAACTGTCCACGGTGCCCTGCTGCCCGTATCCTCCCAGCCCTGGCTACCCCTGCATACCGCTGCCAAGGCTCCCCTGCTGTGGGGCTGTTGGCACAGCCCAGGGCTGTCACAGAATCACAGAATGGTTTGGGTTGGAAGGGACCTCTAAAGGCCATCTAATCCCACCCCCCTGCCACAAGCAGGGACATCTTCAACTAGATCAGGTGGCCCGGATCCCCGTCCAGCCTGACCTTGAATGTTTCCAGGGATGGGGCTTCTACCACCTCTCTGGGCAACCTGTGCCAGTGCTTCACCACCCTCATTGTAAAAAATTTCTTCCTTATATCTAGTCTGAATCTCCCCTCTTTTAGTTTAAAACCATTACCCCTTGTCACAGCAGGCCCTGCTAAAATGTTTTTCATGTGGCTCAGCCCTGCCATATCTCCTTGGAGGTAGGGCCAGCTCCTTGGAGAACTTGTGAGGCATTTACTTTATGCTGTGTCCTCTTCCAGCAGGAAGTACAAGAGCTGCCCAGAGCCTTGTTCCTGTCCTCCACCTGGAAAACTCACAGCTTGAACCACTGCCCTTTTCTTGGCAGGCTTTTTTTTTTATACTTAGAAAAAGGCTATTGTATCAACTAAGTGGTTATCTGATCCCATACCATCTCACCTCTGTTGATCCGCAAAGCTTAGTAAGTCACCTGCTTCTCTCAGTTGAAATGCATTTGGAGTCACTGTACGTGGCTATAGCCGGCCCAAAGTGTCCAGCCGCAGCCGTATCAGCTCCAGCCTCTCTCACTGGAGTTTAAGCTACTGCCCAGCTATGAGCCACGCCGACACGTGAGCTGCAGAGGGGGAACCAGCTCAGCTCATAACTCAGAGGTATGCTTACTCCCTCCTTATCTTAGTGAAAAGTCAAACTACAGGCAAACATTACCTCCCAGGGTTTGCGTTACAGCATACGTGCAATCCTTTGCACTTTAGGAATTCAGATTGCATATCTGAGTTGGAAATGTTATTTCCTTCTTTTGCACGTGGTTTCTGCTGGCGTCTGGGATCCTAATGATAGAGGAGAGTTGGCTGTCAGTAATTTTGAAAGCGATACCAGGGACTGAAGCTGAGAGAGTTGCTATTAAGGCTGTTGCTTTGTATCCACAGAAACCCTCTGGGAAGGCAGAGGGGAGCTCAGGAGGCTTCCTGACCTCTGGGATGAACAAGAATCTGTCACCTTGGTGGGGAACCCAGAGCTCGGCTGGATGATGAGACAGGTTGTGTAAGCTCAGAGGATAAAAACGTATACCTGCACTAAAAAACCCCTACCCTTCAACACACAATGGTACTTAAAAGCAGCTAGATTTTGCAATTCTTGCTCACACTGATGACATCAATGGGATTACTTAAGTGAGCGGGTGTTTATTAACATGAATAAGAGCTGCGCTATGTAGCATTAAATGCACCCCAGTTGGGCTGGGGGTTGGGGAGTTCACGTTCATGACTAATGCTTGTTGCTTGCGAAGAAGAGCCAGGAGTGCCAGGAAAGGAGCTTCCAGCTCCTGGGGGGAAAGGCTTTACTTTCTGTGCATTAATTGTACTTGCCTTGCTCATTGTGAAGGAAAAAACTGAGCTCTCCAGCATACCCTCCAAAGGCTTCCTACCTCAGGAAGGGCTGTGGGAGGTTTTGTGTGCAAATGCTCCATAAGAAGAAAAGACCGAGAGGATGGAAAAACTGTGTCTCTGTACCAAACTCCCACAGAGAGAAATTTCAGGGGGGGGTTGGTACTACAAAGCTGGAGGTATGTGCTTAACTTTACATGCCTGGAGAGGCCCCATTGACTAAACATATTTAAAATCATTGTATGGTCTGTGCCTTAACTTGTAAGCTCTTTCAGTCACAGATTTTGTCTGCCTCTTTGGCCAAGATTTTGTTTCAGACAGTGCATCCTTCCAAGCACAACACTTGTGGCAGTGTAATGGGTAACCCTGTTTCTACAGCACAAGAAACCCAGCAGTAGTTTCCATGCTCCTGGGTTAGATAAAAGTTTACCATACACTGGAAGCCAAATTTCCTCACAGGGGATGCTTCTTGGTCCCCGGGGGAGATGTGAGCCTGGCCCCAGTACATGGGGAGGGCTTGGGAGCACTCTGCTCCCGCGCAGCCCTCCGGAGCGCCTCGTCTCTGCTGGTGTAGATCCTGTAACCGAGCAATCGCAATTCAATTCAACTGAGGATTTGGCTCTTAATTTTGTGTGATTTTACTGAGCAGCTGGATGAAAAAAGCTGCCTGGAGCTGAGTTTTGTTTTGACTTTCTGAGGTTTCCAGGTGGGTATAAAAGGTATTAACGGCAACCAAAACCAGATCTGTACTTTTGTGGACCAAATATATCTGTCCTTAGACTATACATGGCTTCAACACACTTTACACAGTTGTATTTTAAAATCTATTTTTTTCCACTTCACTGAACATAACATTTTGATGATGGTTGCTATCATAACCCTCAGTGATGCAAACTCACGGTGTCACAGCAAGCTTAAGTTTTTAAAATATTTTCCTATTGTATCAGTGGTACAATTTTTCATGGTTGGCCTTTGTCACCAGCCCAGTGACAGTTTACTGACATCTGACAATAATGTACAAGGAAAGTCTGCACATTTTGAAGTGTTTGTTGACAACATCATAGAAATCTGGCTGCCATTCAGGGAGGCCTGGGGGACTGAGCTCCGGGCTACAAACGCCCAAGCCAGAGGAAGTCTCTGAAAAAAGAGCAAAGCTCAGTTTGTCAAGAGTCAGGGATGGGATGCTGGTCTTTTTAAAATGCAAGCTGATAACCAAAACAGGGGGAGACAATAATAAACAAATTAGCAAAAAAACCCCAAACCCTAGGAAGGATCTCTTCTTTTACCAGGTTACATTTCCTATTACATGTTCCTATTCAGATGTTCCTATTCAGATATCAGTCCCTCACAGGAACAATGAAATTACAGCAGGTCTATGTGTGAGACCAAGTTCAAACATCCAAACTTTCAAAGAAATATTCTAACAAAGAGCTGTAGGTGAGGGGTTGGCTGTTGCTGAGAATGGGACCAAGTAAAATATTTGAAACCGGCTCCTAATTTGGAGTTAATTGTTTTTTAGAAGCTTTGGGTTTATTGAACATTCCTGATAAACTGAGAAGTCAACAAATAAACATCCAGGCCTTTGTTTAGAATATTTCATTTAAGACTGTAGCTCACGAAGGGAAGAATTCAGATTTCAAGTATAAAATGAGATATGTGGAATAGGATTAAACCAGAAAATACTGTCTTTATTTTTCTGTGTTCTGAGTGAGAAGATGCATTAATTTAGAATTGGTGTCATGGGTAACAGGTATAAGTCTTTAAGTTATTAAGTGCTTCTTGATATCATGGGAGGATAGCTTGCTTCCATGGTACTGAACATTTATTTTACTGGATCCTTCTCTGCATTGTACTTGTGGCACATTAATATCCAATGCGCTTGAGTGAGCCAAGTGACATATATTAGTCAAGACATACAAAAGAATAAGTACTGTAATATTTTGTTATGCTGGAGGCAGCTGGTGCCTATGGCAGACATGATGATTTGGGGAATCTATCTCAGAACAGTGTATGGGTTTTGGATCCTGTGCGTTCGTGTGATCTGTAAAACTCCATTTTATCAGAAGGCTGATCTCTGTGTTGCTACTACCTTTCACCCTCTGACTCGGACTAACGTTCCTAGGAGGACCTGGCAATGATAATTAGCGATACCATTGCAATGCACTCATTCTGAGCAATAAGCTCTCTCCTGTCAGGTCAAACCGGTTCATCACTACATAACCTAGTTTGGCAATGCTGTCACCTGGCAAGGTACTGTTGCCATCAGATAGGGTGAATCACAAACTGATCTGACAGAGGACGGAGAATGTACCCTCTTGAATCATTTTAAACCTTGATCAGCTTATACAGCTGAGAAACTGCCTGCAGGAGGAAATCCTTAAGACAGGGAAATCCCAGCACTGTCGAATGCACATGAATTAACATGGATGCCCAAGATGGTAGATGAGCCAAGGGGCTAGGGACAAAAGCTGTTCAGTGAAGATGCTTGTCCTCAGAATTCTTGAAAAAGCTTAAAAAACAAACAAAAGGCAACACACACCCCCTGCCCCCCCTAATTATGTGCATGCATCTACTCCTTTTTGCACGTTTGATTCCATACTTTATTTGTGTTCTCAAAGAGTTAGTATGTAAACCAGAAGGTTTGCTTCTCCCCTAGAACCCTGGGAAAGTGAAACTTTCTGCCTGGAGCTCTGCCTGGACCCCAGGATCAAGTGGTTTTCCTGTGGCTCTCACTCCTCAGGAAATGGCACTAAGTGAAGGATCTGCTCCCCATGAATTTGTTTGCTGACCCCTGAGACAGGTAAAGCGTCTGGAGTCTTGCTCACCCCCAAATGCTCAAGACACGCAAGAATTAAGCATTGCAGCTGACTCAATCTATTGTGTGTCTGGCAAGGTGCACTCGGCCAGATGTTGCAACAGCAACTCCAGACATGGTGAGACTGATGTGCACCCTAGATATATTTGACTTAAAAGAATTATGAGAAGCTACTCATCTTCTCTGGGGAGCAAGATCCTTGTCATCCCAGGAAATCCTCTCCCAAGGGCCTAGGTCCCATCTTACACTTGCAGCCTTCAGAGAGAGTCAGGGAACACACACACAAGCACAGGAGAGAGAGCACACCTTCATTTTAGCAAGGACTTGCAGGATAAACAGACTCTGAACAACTATTAGGCACTGAGGTAGATTTTTCCTTTCAGAGCAAAGGCGGTGAGAAGAGGGTGAGGGGAGGTGCTGGGGTTTGTGCAATGCACTGACGAATCCCTGCAGTAGCTCTGTGGAAGTGGAAGGAGCCCCTGGTCAGACGGTAGCCCGTCATCGCAAGCTTGGCAAGGGCAACCTTCTGTTGAGTAAACATGAGGGAAAGGAGGATGGAAAACCGGGCTGTAATGTTTTTGCAGGCTTTTGAAAAGCACTATATTTGCTTGGCAAAACAAGGGAAATTGGCAATGATACAGAAACTTGAGGCAAATGGTAATGGCAATGGTAATTGGTAAATGGCAAAATGGTAATGGTAAATGGCAAAAATTGGGTGCAGTGAGAAAAAAAAGTCATGAAGGGATTTCCATAAGGTTGAGGCTGTTTGCAACAAATCGTCCTAAAAGCTTAGTGACGACCACTCAGCCACTTTAGGGAATTGTACCCTGATACAGTGGGCAAAGAAGGGAGACATGAGGCACTCTAAAATGAGAATGAGAATTTCAAGATTGAAATGCAGTAACACCTGGGGATTGCACAGGAATATGGATGCTGACTCACACGTGACACAACTGTAATGAGACAGGTCATGCAGAGCAATTCTAGAGAATAAGGGACCCAAAATAAGCCTTGTGTTAGTCTCGGGTGCAGAACGTGATGTGGAGTTGTGCAACTGTTCAAATCTGGGGAAATTATGGAAATTTGTAAAATGGACTTCTGAAGTTTGAACAATAAACAGTGGATAGCTAGGACACTGGATTGCTTTGCAGTTAAGCTCTATCATAAATGCTAGGAAAAAGGACTTTTACGTGAACAGATCAAGGAAATAGTTTGTAGGCAAATGGTTCGCTGTGGTAAAGTCACTTTGCTTCAGATAAAAAAAGATATGATAAGTTGCATACTGCAATAGTGTTCTAGCAAAGAGTGGAAAGAGAAAAAAACAGTCATCAGCTAAGTCTGATTTTGAACTCCAGGTTTAGAGATGAATTTTAGATTTTAGTGATCAGAGGTCTCACAGGTTATGGATTCTTACCTGTTTGTGCAATACTTCTGATCCACAAAAACATTTTGCTTACTTTGTAAAAAAGAGGTATGACAGCCCCAAAAGAAAAGGTGAACAAGAAGATTTAATAAATGACCATTTACAAGAAAACTGTAAAGTTCAAAGAGATGAAAATGTCTCCCTTCAAAGTAGGAAGTGGCCTAACGTCACCCTGTCCTTCAGCGTCCCTCATCATCCTGGTTAAAAAGACCCCAATAACAGCAAGCTCGATGCAGTCATTCAGTGATTTCCCTTACACATAAAGAACTGCATAAAATGCAAGCAGGGCAAAGAGTATTGGCACGGGAGAGGTGATGTTTGTGTTACAGAAAAGAATCCGTGTAAGACAAGAGCAGCCCTTGCGCAGCTGCATCTCACGGGATCATCAATGGATCATGGTTTTGCTTTGTTTTGTTTTGGTTTTGATGTGTGCAAGCCTTTGCTTGAGGCAGAAGTAGGCAATCAATATTTGCTGTCAGCAAGCAGCTACTTTACAAAATGGTTGGAAGTTTCTCCAGGAAGGAGTCAGGAGACTGAGAATAATAAAATTCTTGACCAGATCTGATAAAGTTGTGTATGGAGATAGGTTTGAACCTAAAGTTATTCAGTGAGTTTACAAGAGCTGAGGGGTTGGCAGTCCACCCACCCCAGCAACATATGGGATGGGCGAAGAGTTCAGAGGGGTTTGGCTGTCTTCATAATGAAGCACCGTGCCTCCGGGACTGGGCATATCCCACTTCTTCTCATGGCTTACAGAGCTCTTATGATTGTTTCCTCCCTGTTAAAGGAAACAGGTCTTTGCACCTTCTTTGTAAATAAAGCAGTCAATGCCAAGAAACACTCAGCTTGAGCCAGCCAGCCATCCTAATGGGAGCGGTCTGCACGGCCCAAACTGCTAACTGCTCAGGCCAAAGCAGGGCCCGGGACGGTAGCAGGCAGAGCCTGCTTAGTAAGTGTGCTACTCGAAGTAATGCATTTCCTTGAGTGCACTCCCCTGAGGTCCCTTCCCTAGGAGGAAAAGATTTTCCCCAGCCACATAAATACCCCCTGACACAAAAGCACATGGTGTTCCCAGATCAACAGTACAGCCTACTGGCCATTTCCCTCTAAAAAGCTTTTTGAGTCTACAGCAAAATTCACTGTCTTCAGCAGAA
Source organism: Podiceps cristatus (assembly GCA_000699545.1). Lineage (NCBI taxonomy): Eukaryota > Metazoa > Chordata > Aves > Podicipediformes > Podicipedidae > Podiceps > Podiceps cristatus. The sequence goes on from KL263157.1 coordinate 8,480, forward strand.
ACCCAACCAGGTCCTCGCAGACATGCTTGGATTATATACAACGTGTCTTTACCAGCAGAGTCATAATACCCACTGAGGGTGGCTTAAATACGTTTGACTTGTTGTGGCAGATCCCATATATCTTCATGGAGAATTTGCAGTTACTATAGCAAAATAAGTCATTTAAGCTGCCTTAGTTATATCTTGGAATTTCCTTTGATTTATTCATGGTTGGAGGATTTGCAATTCAGAGTTTTGGCAGCTTGTCAACAGTTGCGTTGTTGAAGGGAGAGATGCATTCCACAACCTTTAAATAGGCTGGGCTCGTCTTGTCGGATGTATTTCTAACATCTGACCAAATTACTTACGCCTATAGTTAACAAAAATTTTTTGCAATTATTTCCACATTCTAGGCTCTACTCTTACTTCAATTTTTTTCTTACAGCTTAGTTTAAAAGATTTATCTTGTAATTGATATGAATACAAGAGTATATGTGGCAGGTTGCAGAAAAAATTAATTCTTAGTATACAACCAATAACATTAATAACTCTATGACATTATAATTCATTATCCATTGTTGTGTCTTAGGCTCAGTGCATCTTCTCTAGGTAAAATATTGTCTTTCTTGTAGTGCACCAACAGTGTATTTATCAAATACTTGCATATCCATAAAAAGGAAGTGAAACACAATGTTATTTACAATGGAAATGATTGCATTCCTGAAATTTGGTTCAGGTTAAGCATAACTGTTCATCCTGACCAGAAAACATACATCAAAAATGTTTCGGCAGTGTTTATATTCATAACTCTGCCCCCCTCCATTAATCTAGGATTTTGTTACGTTGCTTATCATTAATTGCTCTGTAAATCAGAATATAAATATGCCTCAGTTCCTTTGCTTGCTTCCTGAAATATGATTTTACCTTGACTTATTTTTGGAAGAAAAAGAAGTTCCTAACAGCAATATTTTGAGAGGCTTGGGGATTCTAGCTCTGTGCTAGGGAATGATGGAGGAACTTGGTCAGGACAGCATCCTAAATCTCTTAAAATACCACTTGCAAAAGCATGTTTTTTCAAACTAGGAGGGCCCTGGCCCAGCCAGCACTTATCTACATATTTAACTTTAAGCACCTCCCTTCACCCTTCAACTGAGGGAGTAGCAGACATCATTTTTGACTCAAGAAGGTTTAATGCACCATGGTGGTGGAGGAGGAGAAATGTGGGAGGAATCTGAACTGATTTCAACTTATCAGCCTCAAAGAAATGAGGAACAAAGTCTGAAATTACGCCGCTCCTTTCCCCTCCTAATGAAAGAGAGAGCAGCCAGTTGCTCAAGCGTTCGCCTCGCCTGCCTGCCCAGAGCTCCGCTCCCACCTCAGCCAGCCCCCATCTCCTCTCTGCCCGTGTTGAGCACAAATGTAGGCTGTCCAGTTTATTTATCCATAATACATTTTCTTTCCAATAATTTATCTGTTTATTAAAGGATTTTTGTTTGGGGTTTTATTGGGTTTTGGTTTGGTTTTTTTTTGTTTTGTTTTTTTTTTGTTTTGTTTTGTTTTGTTTTGTTTTTTTTGGTGTAGACACACAGGAATTGTAATAGGGAGTCAACCTTTGGCCTTGAAAATATATGGAGGCAAATATATGGAGGCAGTTGGTATCATTGGAAATCACCCTGTAATTACAATCTGAGACACTTGTTATGATTGGGCTTTGGCTTGCAGGAGCTAGCATAACCCCCCAGGCCGAAAGATAAAGGTCTGCTGACGTTAAATGAGGGTTGCAAATTAATGTAATGAATGACTTTTAATAATAACCTTTTGGAGGTGGTGCAGTGTTGCCAGCAATCCTGAGGAGGATTCGCTGTACAAGCCTGAAGGACCGGGTCAGGCACTGTCAGGGAAAGTAAGTGGGAGTGGGGGTGTCCTCTCTTTTTCCAAAAATCCTCATATTCTGTATGTGGCTGCTGTCAGTCCCTTCATTACTCATAACTTCAAAAAGGTCAGAACTTCCCAACTTTATCTCCAGACATGTGAACTGAGAGACTTTAACCAGTCTGATGTTGATAGGTCGGGCCTAATTAAGTCATATATCTGAATCCTGAGGGTCATCTAGCTCATCTCTTCAACAGTCAGAGATAAAACTGTGATAGTCAGCTGCTGTGACTATGTTTCAGGGCCAAATATAGGAGCCATGTCTCCTTTAAGAGTCTTCTTCAGAAGGGGTGTCTTCCTCTGCTCAAACCCCAACAGACTGCAAGGGTAAAATGATGACAGAAACCAAAGAAATCAGTAGCAGAGACCAGTAAAGAGGGAAGAGTACGGAAAGGCGGAAAACAGTCTCTTTTGGGTGTGCTCAGGGCTACTTTTACTTATTTGGCACTTGGCTTAAACTTAAATATACCCGGGGCAGTCCGCACAAGAAGTGGCTGGATGCCTTCCTCTGCAGCGCGGGCGCTGCAGTAATGGGGGAAGGAAAAGCATAGCCCAGACTGAAGTAGTGGATGGAAAAACCCTCAGACATCCTCGTTGCACTGATTAGCATCTTGAGTCATTGCCTTTGAGGGAGGTGAGAGTTTCCTCAGTACTGGGGAGTTAGATGAGCTCCTTTAATGAGGTTAAATACCAGAGGCATTGCGCAGTACCATGGAGTTCCCTGGGGGGGGAAGAAAAGATATCTTTTCACCGCCAAGAGTCGAGGTCTAGCTGGGGATCATCAGCATTAAAACTCTGAGAGCCGCTAAAGCTACCCTACCCATGGCATCTGGAAGTGGGGGGCCAGTGATGGGAAGAGCTGCGACACCGCGTCGCTGCTCCGCTCCCCAGC
>KL263157.1:14090-28773 GCA_000699545.1 Podiceps cristatus
TGCGGAGAGCAAGTATGGGAACGATGCCTGGGGGCTGGAGCGCTCCCCCGGGAAGCGCCCGGACACAGTGTGCGGGCAGGGCTGAAGCAGGACACTCTCCTGCTACCCAAGGTTTCAGTCACCAGCCTAACTGCGGGGTATAAATTTGACAACACAGAGCATCTGGACCAAACACTCCATGGTGATGGACATACGTGTCTGAGGTGGGAGCCAGGGTGCTGCTACACCTTTTTCGCTCCTGCTGTTTCTTCCGCAGGCTTACTACAGGATCATATCTGGATTAAGCAAAGCTGGCTGCTTTTGTCTGAGGGTTCTTCAGCTGAACTCTGGGAAACCAAACACGAACAGTGTTTGGGTTTATTGAGAAAAAGTGAAAAATTGCCAGGCATTAGCATGTTGATAACGGGAAGCTTCGTACTCCTCCTGTCTTCTGCTCCTCAGCTGTGTAGAGTAAGCATGAAATACAAGTTTACAATAGTAAAGATTTAGCTTTAACTACTCCATTTTGTTTCATCCTCATTCTCTTTTTGACATTCTTTTCATTTTGCAGCTCTTTGTCTAAAAACATTGACTTTTTCCAAGATCCTCTGGAAATTTCCAAGACTTAGAGTTTTGCTTTGGGCTTCATTGAACCCACTTGTGGCAACATTTTCATTTCAGTTACACCTGTGAGTCACAGAACCATGTTTCTTCTTTCTGTTCTTTCCCCATTTTTTTTTTTTTTTTTTTTTAGAATATCAGAAAAATGTTTCAATTCCCTCCCCTTAAAAATGCTTTGGCAATCTTAAGAACTGGAATCTTAAAAATTAACGGAGCTGTTTCAGTGTCTCTGGTAGGAAGCTTATATTCATTAGTTTTGTTTATGATTTTGAAGTAAGAAGGTTCTGATTTGCAATGCTGTTTGCTTGTGGCTTTGTCTTTTGGCAAGATATTTTAAAATCGTAATGTCCCTGGTGCCGACTGCCCAGGAACAGTGCAATTTCATCCCTTCAGGTGGTTCTGCTGAAACCAAATGTCATTCGGCTGCCTTATAAAGTCAATGAAATGTGGAATAAACCAGTCAGTAGCCCGGGGAAGTACCCCTTTCTGGGTGGCTTTGTGTTCCTTGGCAATTTTATACGCCTGCATACATTATCCTTGTAAGTGTGATGTGATGTGTAGGTGGTCGCTATTTCTGACACATTACATTTATCTGCATCTCTGGAGCAGCTTAAAAAGTCAAGCCTTTTATACAGCCAGAATATTACCATGAATATTCTGGGGACTGCATTCTGCATCTCGAGCATGCAGTTAATCAGAGCTGCAACTCCAGCTGGCTGTATTTTGCCAGTGAAATAAAATGGAGCTATATAGGGAGAACACATGAAGGCGTGCAGTAAATTTTTATGAGCCCAAGGATGGCATGACCACATTGCTCAAGACTCACCAGCAGAGAGCTACGAAAGGCTTAACCAAATAAGTAGCAATTAAAAATTTACAGTGTTTCACATTGTCATGTGTTTGTTTGTGCCCTGTGTGTAAATTTTAGCTCTTATTTACACCTGCACTGGTGATACTGAGGACAGCACGTTATCCTACGGTCACCCAAGAAGCGTGTTTTCATTTTGTTTGTTCTCAGGTCTTCCTTGAAGTTTCTCAGAGTTTTTTCACACCATTTTGGAGCACAGGGCTGTACACAGCCGGGAGGGAGCTGTGCGGTAGCACGGCCCGCTCCCTTTTGTGCTGCACAGTAGGCTCCCCTGTGCCAAATGGTGACAGTGCTGTAGTCTAGAGCTTCTCATAGGAACTCCTATCCTCCAGAAAGTATACCTCTGTAGATACCATGGAAACTGAAATGCACTAGTGGTGCTTATCTCTGTATAACAAGTGATGAAATGGAGGCATTTGTAATGGCCACAGAATATATTCACTAGACGTCTCCTTGAACCAAAACTAAGGTTAAACATACTCTTGAGCATTGTGCCTTACTCCAGCCTTCCTTGGCTTCAGCCAAGTGTTTTTTTATGTTTTCCAGGTGTTTTTTTATGTTTTCTTCTTCTCCTCCTGGTACAGGTGGTCTCTCTCGTTCTCTCTATACCCTGGTGAGGGCCATGGAGGGTCAGTCTGAGCGCTTCAGCCTGCTTCCAGGTGTTTTTTATGTTTTCTTCTTCTCCTCCTGGTACAGGTGGTCTCTCTTGTTCTCTCTATACCCTGGCGAGGGCCATGGAGGGTCAGTCTGAGCAGAAGGGAAGGGAAAAGGTGCCAGCTCTGTACAGCAGGAAGGAAGAGGGAAGGAAAATCACCTCAGTAAGGACAAGGGAGTAGAAAGTAGGGCAAGAGAGAGTTAAGTAGCTGGGACTGCAGGATCAGGTTAAAAATACAATAAATGGTATTGGGACATCTCTTCTCCTGAACCTCCAGCTCACAAAACCTGAATGACTCAGCCCCATTCACATGATGAGAAAATCTTCCACTTTGGAAAGTCAGGCCTCTGCCATTAATGCTAAATATCTCGCTCCCTGTTTCTGGCCTTAACACACTCACCAGTGTAACCTTGGAGTCCTGCAAGATATTACCTCAGAGATAAGCCTGTCCCCAGGGAAACAGAAAACAGGAATGGAAAGCACCTCAAGAGATAATCTAACCCCTGTTGTTCCCCAGGCAGAGGAAGGCAGGTTACATATATGGGCTGAGTGGGTGGGGGTGCATGGGCAAGGTTTATTTGCTGGAAAGCTGCTAAGTAGCATGTAGGGAGACCGGTGAGGCAATAGGAATGGTGTTGCATGCATACAGTATTGGAAACTGCTGGGTGGTAATGAGGTGCTTTGTGGTGACAGTGGAGAGGCAATAATACAAGGTAATGACTCTAAGTTTTCTCATCCAAATGATCTAGGCCAGATGAGCATCCTGACTTGACTGAGGTGGCCTTCATTGTGCATCTGTGTGTGCCATAGGGTAGGGGTAAGGGCTGGGAGAGCTGCAGCAGGGCTGTAGCAGTGCACATGCCGTGCTGTTAGTGCAATCACAGTATTGAGCAACGCTGCCCTTCCCAGTGACAGCCAGGATGGATCCAGCTTGGTTGCTTTACAGGGTCAATAATTTGCAGTAATCAGCTTAGTAGTTGAGCAAGGTAAGATGCAAATTGACCTCTTCAAGAAGCCTGAGTATTTCAGACTTCTAAACTGTTGTGATTCTGAGGATTTGAAAGTATTTACTTTCAGACACAGGTTTCCAAGTTCCTGTGAATTTTAAAAGTTCGAAGATGTTAGTGCTGTTTCTTGGCATATATGAATGCAGAGCAATGGGGAAACGAGGAGGACTACTGGGGATGCTGAGACTTAACTGGGTAAGGTAGAGAGTTAGAGTGTACATCTGGCTGCTGAAAGTCAACATTGGAAAGTCAAGAGGGCAAGTCACCAAGGGCACTGAAGAGCTCACCACTCAGCTGGAATGGAAAAGTCACGAGGGGACCCCTCGAAGAAGAGCTTCAGCATTTATCCCGATAAAATTCTGGCAGGTGATTAAATTAGACGGTAGATATTTCTGCAGAACACAAGCGAAAGAGCGTGTAGGACACAGGACAGCAGCGTGGTTTGCCATGGGACGGTGGGGGTGGTGGTGAAACTTAGTCCTTCCATGCCACCTAGTGTAGGAAGCCACGCAGCTCTCCTGCTCCGGGGAGCGAACCTGGGCCCGGCGCACCCCGCCAGACCGGGCCCCGCAAGCGAGGGGGATTCAGCGGGAATTAAGGGGGGGCCTGAGGGCTGCCACGGCAAGAAGCAGCTCACCGGGGCAGGCAGAAACCCGCCTCCCTCCGCGGCGGGGTGCGAGGCTTGTGGCCGGCCGCGTTCGCAAAGCGGCACGCGGAGAGGTTTCGGCGAGAACTGCATGGCCTATGTTTCTATACGTTTTAACTGAAAAAGAATAGAGTTACCTAACGTGCAGCTGTCAACACACTGGGAAAAAAAGAGAGCGTGGGATGCGTGCATTATGACGCTTCCTGAGTAACACGGTTTGAGCGCTCATTTCTGGGAACTAAACCTGGAGAGTGGCTAAGTGGATGTAGTGGTTGGTTGGTTGGTTGTTTCTCTTGACAGGATAGGAGAAATTTCTGGTTTGTGGCTGATTTTTGTGAGGAGAAAAAATAAGCTATGGTTCCATTAGTAGTTGCTCCAAAACACACCAATGGATCAAAAGGGCCCAAAGTTGTGGTGTGCTGTCTAATTGCTAAACATACATATGCTTCAGCTGAGTGGTTAGGAATAATTTTCTCTAGGGATGGTTGGTGCTGTAACTAGCTGAATCAGGGACTCTTGACCTTACTTTGAAACATGTGGTGCCAGTTTCCCTTTGATATAAAAAAGCAGATTAGGTGGGAGAGAATTCTGATAGCCCTTCTTATTGTCAGAAAATCTAAACCATGTCATCAGACTTGTTCAAAACTGCTTCTTAACAGATTGCAATGTCAGTCCAGGATGTTACTGGTCCCAGAATAACCAGACAGCTATATATATTTCACTCAGAACACCCATGGACAAGGGCACCTGCACACTGTCAGATTGTCCTATGCATAAGCTGTGAACTCTGTTTATAAGAAACTTTTGAGAGTAGCACCACACAAGTCATAATTGTTAGTCTTGGTCGATAAAGAATAAGTGATCTCAGCAAAATTAAAAAAAAAAAAACAACCAACAGTTACTCTGAATATTATGCTGGAGAGCCTGCATCAAACATAGGAAGATGTAATTCATGTTTAGTTTCTGTCTTAATAAATATCCCTCTCTTTTTTTTTTTTTTTTTTTTTAAAAAAAAACCCCACCTCTGCATTCTATGTTTTCTTCTACCACTTTGTTTATTCCCTCTAGAAATCTACTGTTCGAGTTGTCCAGCCTGCTGGGGTTGTTAAACAGTATTGTCTCCAAACAGAAATGCTCCATGCTTGTGTCAGGCTTAAAAGCAGATCTGTGCCCTTCCCGCTCCCTGCCTGCTGATAGATGCTCTCACCTGTGTACCCGCTGCCGTGCTCCCACATGCCTTTATCATCGTGCAAGTAAGATTTTATGTGGCGTGTAAACAAGGAAACCCCTAGAAGCAAAAGAGCATTTCAGAAGTTTGCCTTGCATCATGGCAAAATGATGACATGTAACTACAGCACTAATAAAGGCCGTATGGCTGGGTTGTGTGTTGAGAAATGGGTGAAGCATAGCACAGGGGAGGAAGAGATGGAATGTCATCATGTGCTTTCCATCTGCACCCGCATGAAAAAAAAAAAAAAAAGATAGTGTATCTACTCTTTCCAAGGCAATGTGATGTATGTGTCTGGTTCCATTATTAAAAAGAGATTAAAATGATTTAAAGTATGTTTCAACATTAAAAAAAAAAAAAAAAAAAAAAGTGGATATTGGCCATTTTGAGTCATCAGCCAAACTCTTGGCATTCTTGTTTTTCCCTTCTCTTGGAACTCCCACATACCTCTAGTTAACAGAACCCCCAAAGATGACTGATGTTTAAATATTTAAACTCCTTTTTTTTTTTTTTTTTTTTCCCCAACATTTTTCTAGTCTAATTATTGATCCCACAATGTTTAGTATCCAGGAAGCAATCCCAAGTTCCTGAAACGAAAACCACCTTCCAAGAGCCAGGCTTTTAAAAGATGAGTCATTGGCTGGCGCTTGAGCATTTTTTGGCACTTAGCTTAAAAGAAAGAGGTTTTTGAGGATAATTTCTGCATGTGAGAAAGTAAAAGAAAAAAAAAATATTAAAAAGTGCTTGGCATGCAGCCTGTCAACTGTCAGAGAAGAGTGAAATAAACTCAGTGTCCTGGGTGAAAGTAGGGGCACTCTTGTATTTGGTGTTTAACTCCTTTCTGAAGAGTCTGCAATTTCTCAAAGTCCATCCTGTATTTCTGTAAGACCAGAAAGGCATGATTGGAACATAATAGCCCCAAGGGCTGTATTTCTGCCTCTCTGGAAATGTGTCTTTTCCCTGCTGGAGCTGTCGGGGCCTGCCAGGGCTTTGATTTTCTCAGGGGACCGTGGGGACAAGGGTCCCTGCGTCCTCACTAGCTCCTGCTCCCTGTTCCTCACTCCTTCAGATATTTCATAACTGATTCACTTGGGACTTGTCCTGCCTCTTTGTCCCCTTAGGCAAGACCTGGAGCAAAGCAAAGAGAGGGTAGGCATCTGACCATGTCAGCTAAAGTGCTCTTAATATCTGCTTGTGGATTAATTTTTTTTCCTTATTGTTTTCATTGTCTTCCTCCTGAAAACTCTAGTCCAGTTTCAGGAAGCTCTACTGCTTCAAAGCAAAGATTAACATAAATTAGAGGGGGAATAGAAAGGGCAGGAGATGGCATAGGTACCTCCCTGTACTGAACAATCCCAATAAACGCGAGCATGCTGCCCGTGCCGTGCGTGCTGCCTGTTAGCCCTTGGAGAGGGAACACCTGTTGATCGTATGCATAAAGAACCCGTAGCAGAGAGGGAAGTGCTGCAAATTCCTGGATCTCTCGCCAGGCCCATAGCACGCTTGCGTGCTCCATAGTGCCTGACAAGAGAAGGCTCATGCTGCGTGACTCTGATTTCCACCTCACTATGCAGGAGTAAATTGGGAGTAATTCCATTGAATCAAGAAAACTGAGGTTGATAATCCAGGTGGTCTTAAACATATTTACACTTTTCATCATGCTACTCTAAACTTGCAACTTCCCATCTTTGACTAATTGTGCTTGTTCCTCCACAGCAGTCTGCAGTGGGTAAGCATTATTTGGTTTGTTTCAGGCTTTGTAAGTAAAGCTATAAAGCCTATGTTGCAGTGTTTGTGGAAGATGATGGTGATTCTCTTACAGTTTCCATTCTAGGTATCTCCTTAATAAACTGCAAGCTGAAGAGGACTGGGGCTATGTATGCGCTTGGGCACTTGGAAATACGAAACCACGTAGCAGCAAGCAGGTTGGTAGAGTTCCCCTAGACTCAGGCAGTATTTTTCAAGTCGAAAGTACAACCAGCCAAACTGGAATGGCTGTGGGTTATCAGTAGCATCACCTACCGTTACATGACTCTCTCGTCAGTAGGTCCTGGCCTGTCACAGTGACAGCTGGGGTGAAGTTTCCCATGCCAAGTGCTGGCCTATGAATCTGAAGAAGAAAATTCTATCAAAGTAGTTGAGATATTCCTGCAATACAAGAAAGAAAACCTCTCTTGCCTATGTTAAAAAAGACCATTTGTCTCCTTTGGCTTGCTTTGGTGCTTTTTTTTCCTATGAAACAGCAAACTGAAATTTGGTAGAAGGTTGAGATGTGCTCATTCCCAATGCCAAGTAAAATGTGCATGAAAGTCAAGGAAGTTACAAGATTTGGGGGAATAAAAAATCAGTATGCTTGCTCATTATAGACTTCTAAAATTCAAGCAAGTGCTTTGAAAACTAAAGCCACAGCGAGCAGGTCTGAGCCTCTCAGTGCGCGTGGCTGATCACACCGTGGCTGCAGAGAGCAGCCAGGAAAGGTCTGGCCTGCAGTCGAGCAAAGGAGCTGGGCTTTCCTGGCGAAGTCGGCTTCCCACTGCACCGCGCCCAGGAGGGTGGGACACAAACCCCCCAGCATTTGCCCTTTGCCCCTCTATTCCCCCGCTGTGGTCAGCCCAGGCAGTAGGACAGGAGGGAGCCCCGTGGTTTAAATAGAGGGGAAAAGAGCACATAAGGACACGGGGAGTAATGAAGTGAGTAGCTGGAGTCAAGGGAAGTGGGAAGATGAGCTAAGGAGGGAGGAATGTCATTGGGGATGTTGGGGTGGGACGTGAGAGCTTGGCGAAGAAACTGGGAGGGGAAGCCAGGAAGGGAGGGTGTGGAAAGGCTGAGATTAGATGAGGACCAGAGAGAGACTCTTATTCTGAGGCTGGGCTTGTCTCGGGTTTGGGAAGAGGACTGGGTCCAGAAACCTAGCAAGCGGACCACGACACTGATCAGGGAAGGGGCCAGAAAACAGAGAGCTGGAGGAAAAAGTTGAAGGGCATCGAGCTGAAAGGGTTGTGGTGGAATGGAAAAGAGACAGAAGAGCGTGCTCCAGCCTGCAGAGCTGGAATGGTACCTGAGAGGACCGTGTGCTGACCCCACTGCTGTATGCAAATGCTTTTCAGACCTGTTCTTCAAGACAAGATGCAAGACCATGCTTTCAGCTTCTTTCATGTTAGAGAATTTGGCTGGAGTAGGATAACTTTGTTAGGTAGGGTGAAAAGTGAAGTCAGGAAGGTGAGCAATGGCATATATGCCTGAACAAATCCTTGTGGTCTTTTTCTGCTTTATCATAATGTATTTTAAGTAAGAATCACATTTTGTGGCCAGAGAATTTGTCATCAATTCTTTACTTTGCCATGTGATTAATACATTAGGTCATAAATTTCAGCAAATACTGGAGTAGACAAATTTTAGAATGGTATAATAAAAAAATAACACATGATGAATGAAACATAAACATGTTCTCTTGCTTTATCTTCTCAATTTTTACCATTCTTAAAGAATTAAAAAATATAGCAGAGATTTTTCTATTAATGTAGTTTTTAACGGCTGGCACAGATGAAAACAGCCAATTGATTAAGACATGCTTCAATCTTCCCATGCATTTCAGGCTGACAAAATGTGGTATCTCCTGTGATTCTTAAATACTTTTAGCAGGGAAAGTAAGGAAAGGTGATGAAAGATTGTCGTATCACTAATGTATTTAGCTGTATAATGCAGTATATGAACTTCGCAGTCAGGAAGAAGCAAATATATTTTGTCATTTTCCAGTTAATTTGTTGAAAGAAGAGAGTGTAGGTAGAAGAATGGACTGTCACAATTAACATTGCTAGTAAGAAGTTTACATCGATTGACAAAATTAAACCCATTTTATGACAGAACACTTTTTACTTTTTACTTTTCCAAATACTCCTCATGCAGTTACAGTGCAGTCAAAAAATGGGCCAATGAATTATTTCCCTTCAATTTTATTTCAGGAGTGTAATTATTTGTAGTCTTTGGGTAAGATAAGGATAACCCTTTTTAGTTTTATTTGTTAGATTTTTTTTTCAGTTTGGCCAACATTGCTCAGTGTTCCCCTGCTGAGGCTGGATTGACGCATTCACCCTTCCTTGCAGTTATGTGATAAATAAATGAAAAAGGCGCCTCTTAAAACAGGACGGATGAGCATTCTGCTTCTGCCCGTTATGTGACACAGTCACCCCCTGAGCAGCTCCGTTCCCTGCACCATGGGAAGAGGAAGGTATATCTGTCCCATGCAAAGCAGCACTTCGCAGAGAAATCTGTGATATTTCAGCTGGTTCAAAACTGGAAGCAATGGAGATGTGCCTGCACTGTGCTGCACGCGGCATTGGTTGGTAGGGCTCCAGTGAGGTCTGTGGTACTGTACTTTAGTTACTACTGGCTTACCTGGAAGCTGCTTCAGTATTTGTAACTTTGCCCAGTGCAGAGAAATGGAAAATATGATGGGATCTGTTAATTGAAACTACATGGAAACACAAGCACAGAAGGGGACTCAGCATGGTCAGCACCTGGTGGGAGAGCACGGGATACTGATACGCTTGTTCCTTTCTGATAGTCCATTACTGATAACCTTTGGAATATAGCTTTGATTTTTTTTTTTCCTCTTAAATACAACATGATGTTGTTAAAAGCTATTTAATGAAAATAAAATCTTTTCCAGAACAGGTACCACATGAACAGTCCAGCTTTCCTTTCTGCTCTTCATGTTTTTACCACATGTATTAGCAGTGTAGTTTTTGAGATTCTTATTCAGCAAAGTACTTGAGCAGGTGCTTAATTTTAAGCATATGCTTAAATGTTTTTCTCTCTTAAACCCTTATTCTTGGCTTCAACTAAGATTGCTGAAAAGGGTGATAAATGTATGGAAGTTTCTGTGATGTAGAAAGCTGTCTATTAGTAACTCCAGAGAAACCACCAAGTGATTCCACATGGACCACCAAACCATCTTCAGAGTCTAATGATTTTCATTTGCACTGTCAGTCTGGGGTAAACTCAAGATGAAAAGTTATGTAATATTTTTCCAGCTCCCCGAGCTATTCAATCCTCCCTCCATCATTTGTTTAATACATTCCTCATATGCTGCTCTGGTCTCCTGACACCCAGGCTGTTCCTGGGAACAGCTGAATTCCCATATGGGGGGAAACACATTTCCATATGTTTTTTAGTATTTCAAATGTGTTATTTTATTTAATAGATTTAAAATATTTAAGCCCCCACCCTTTCCATCCCCCTCCCTTTGGCATGCTTTTAGTGGGTGTCCCAAGAGACTGTAGAGCAGAAATGAGAAAAACTACAGTAGTACAGAAAAACACGCTTTTCATAGGAGTTCAAGGTGACATATAGTCAAGAAATACAAGAGAAATAAACGGAACTTAGTCTCCTCTCAGTTTTATTCAGACCTCTTCACCTCTCTGTCTCTTTTCAAAACTATTTTTACTGGTTTAGTTTTAAGAGCTAATAAAATATACAGAACCCAACTCTCTTCTTGCATCAATTTTAGATTGTTAATGTCAGGGTTATATTACTCCATTAGTTACAGGACTCCATTAAAATGTTGGCACTGCATCAAGAAGGTGAACTACATCTACGTTATCTGAAAAACTGTCCTATTAGTATTTTGGGGACCCTTTCAACTTGCAGATTAGAGATCTCTCTTTAACACAGAAGTGTTAGTCCTATGTGAAACTAAAGTGGGAATAGAAGACAATGGGCTAAATTCTTTAATTACAAGGAGAAAATATGAAAAGAGGGTAAACTCCTGAAGGCAGTTTGTGTTTTCAGTCATGCCTATCTGCTTTGCTGAAGGCTCTGAAATTGCAGAGGGCAAAAATGCCAGTTACCCTATGGAGCTCTATGAAAATAAAATTTACAGAGTGAAATACTGGCACAGATAAAGGCAGTGGGAGTTTCCCTCTTGCCTTTCATGTGAGAGGATTTTGCGCAAAGTATAGATGCTATCAGGTGCAATGGTCATGTCTCATCTGAAAAGTAATGTTCTTGCTCATCCCAATCAGGTGAAATCACTACAGACTAGTAACCAGCTGCTCAATCCCTGGAAAAGCAGCGTTGCTCAGCAGCCTCAGCGCTCCATAACTATGAAGCTTCACGACACAGGAGACAGCAAAGTACTCCAACATGCATTGTGGAGAACAAAAGTAACACAGACCATTGAAATGTTCTTTTTAATTGGAATGTAATTGATCTTTTTAATAGGAACAACATGATATATCATGGCATTTGCTAACTTTGCTCTTTGGGATTTCAACATTCTGCATATCCAGGGAATGCAGTGTGGTGACCCCCAGCATCTATAGTTTCCAAAAAAGAGTAGAAAACTCCACGAATTAGAGAAAATGTGACAGAGCCAGAACTCTACTTTGCATCTTTCCTCCCCTTCTCCTTCTATCTATGTCACCAAGAGTTTTCTATTTACGCTTCTCCCTTGGCCTACGGGCTGCCAGAAACTGAATGAGTCACTGCTAGAGAAGGGCATGTTGGATGGCAAAGGCAAAGAAGCATCGTTACTAATGGTTTCAAAACAATAGGAAATACTTGAATGTCCAAAAAAGGAAGCACTAAACTTTTGCTGTACTAGATTGTCACTGGCTTACTGTCAACTCATTAGGCAGCATCCCGAGCAATGACAAAGGAATGTATTTGAAAATACATTTGGGACTGGTTTGCAAGAATCAGAATGTTTACACTGGTCGTGAGATTTCTTCTTCTTTTGTATTGGGTTATTGTGCTAAGAGTATTTGTAGTTAGGATTTTTGGCTACCCCTGGCCAGAAAACAGCAGGTTCTTTTGGTGAGTATTTCTGAGGTTTTGAATTCAGTTTTGGTCCACATGCGGTGTAATGAAAATGGGAATTTCAGAGTCTTTTAGCAATAACAAACAGGGAAGAATCAGGAGAGAGAAAACTGTCAAAAGATGAACCTGGCATTAATGTGGCATATGGGAAAACAACAGCTGCTCCTGGTAAGGTGAATACCTTATAAACAACACTTTCAGCTATTCTGCATTCTCCTATGATAGGCTATAGGAAACCTTTTTGACTAACAAAACGTTCTAGGTTGGGCAGAATGGCAATTCTGAAAATAGAAAATATCACTGAAAATATTTGGATTATCTTATTGAGAACCCAAAAGCCAACTTTACCTTAAGAGATTAGACCTGGATGCACAGCAAGTGAAGAGACCTACAAATCCTAATCTTGCATTCCCTTTAGAGGAAGCCACCTCTAAATTAAGTTGATTTAACAACATACAGTTCCATTAGAAAGCATTAGCGGCACCTACATTTTACTCTTGGGAACATGAACAATATTTCAAGGCTGTGCCTGCAACAACAAAAGTGAGGCTGGTGTCTATATAATGTGTCTCATTATGAAACTGATATTTTTTCCTCTGAACAGTCATGTGGTTTTAGAAAAAAGCCATAGGTTCATCATAGCCAACAGTTATTACAAGAAGTTTCATATGTTGGAGAACAAAAGGGAAGCAGGTTAAACTGAAAAAACCATACTTTAAGGGTTTGATATCAGATCCTGCTTTCCTTTTTCAGGTGAGACTTCCACTACTGTGGCCATACATAAAATGTATAAATTGCTGCAAAAAGTTAAGAATGTTATGATTCAAAAATTACAGTTGACTTTTGGAATAAATTACCAAGAAAGGAAATTGAAGCAAGGAGCATAAATAAGCTTAAGAGTTACCTAGTTTTATTTCTGGACAAAAGACGAGGTGAGGGATATGATAAAAAGTGAGTGTAATAGAAACTGAAGTGAAAGAAGGGTAGACATAGAAAGATAGCTGGCCTTTATCCTGTTCTTAAATTTGTGCTTTAATCATAGCCTAGAAACAACTTAGGTGTCACTCAAGATCAAAAATGCATTCTCTACATGGCTTAATTGCCCCAAATCTGTAGTTTTGCACCATACCCCCTAATTGCAAGCAGAACCAGTATCAATACCAAATCAACAAGATATCATATATGGAGAAAAAACAACCTATTCAGGAATTTTAAGAAACATTTTAGGTCTAGCCATCAAAAAGTGGTCCAAACAGTGGGATTGATCCTTCATTCTTTGCATCCTTTGCGTCCTTTGTGTCCTTTGCATCTTTTGTGTCCTTTGTGCCCTTTGCACCCTGATCCTGGCCCAAAGTGGTGGGGCTGGTGCTAGGTAGGGCCTGGAAGCTGCTGTGTTAGCGCAGCACTGCACCATTAGCAGGGGATCGGGGCTGGCCACCACAAATATCCCGCGCCCCTTCTGTTGTGGACTCAGTTGGCATCAATTCAAGGCTCTATATATGGCATATTATTGTGCTGTGTAGACTTGAATAGTCCTATGAGACTCTGTCTGATGGTTGAATGTAAAGCAAAACTTGGATTGTCAATGAATCCCAGAAGTGCAACTCAGTGTCTTCTGGCATTCACTTCTGGTCCTGGAAGACAGAAGATTTCCTGGCCCTAGTTACAGAGAACAGTATTAAAAAATTGGCTTTGCTGCATACAAGGAGACTTAGATGTTGAAACAGGCTTTTGGAAAAGCCTCTGTGCTTGTGTGTAAGTGTAGGTTTTCTAGGGCAGGAAAAGGCCGGAAGGGTAATCCTGTGGCTCGCATCTTCATGATTCTCATGTCTGAGGTACGTAAAAAGGACATGGTGGCTGTCACCACAGCTCTGCAGTGTTTGGGACAAAGAGGCTGGTGCAGGTGGGGATGTGCCTCACTGGCAGAGGTTGCCAAGCCCCCTTTCTTTCCCAAGGTGGCTACACATCTGGAGCCTAACAACAGTGTAAAGTACTTCCTCCTTCCTTCTCCTTGGGCCTGAGTGACATTCAGAGAAGTGTATCAGATCAACTCTAGCTTAGATAATTTTATAAGCTGGTATCATTTATTAATAGTATTTTTTCTCAGAGCTTCAAAGGTCATAATGTCAGAGAGTCTTTTGCTGTTATAACCTGCGTGTTGCTACCATCGCAAATACCCTGTACACACAAGCCCCTTAATTTGAGCTGGGTGGCATTTTTATACTCAAATTAGTGGGCTCACAAGGGAACATCAGTTACAGTTTATTAGCTTAGGTCCCCAGCTGCTAATCCAATCTCTCCGCATGGCAAGCAGTGTAGTACAGGTATTATTATTTCACAGTGTGCTCTCACTCCAGCCAGACTAGCCCAAAAGGCATTAACTGCAAGGCAAATTGTTTGACTCTGCAATGAAGATATGGTCATGGCAACAGAGGCAATAGAGACACGAGCAGATGGTTGCGAGTGATAGGCTTAAGATGCTACCTTCTGTGTAAATCATTCAGCCAAAATTACCCTTTCACATGCTCAGGGGATGGCCTTTTACAAAGGTTTGAGATACTTTGCTTGAATCACAGAATGACAGAATGGCAGGGGTTGGAAGGGACCTCTGGCGATCATCTAATCCAACCCCTGCCAGAGCAGGGTCACCCAGAGCAGGCTGCACAGGAAGGCGTCCAGGCGGGTTTGAGTATCTCCAGAGAAGGAGACCCTCTCTGGGCAGCCTGTACCAGGGCTCTGCCACCCTCACAGCAAAGATGTTTTTCCTCGTGCTCAGACAGAACTTCCCGTGTTCCAATTTGTGCCCGTTGCCCTTCGTCCTGTCGTTGAGCACCACAGAAAAGACTCTGGCCCCATCCTC
>KL263160.1:2769-38312 GCA_000699545.1 Podiceps cristatus
ATTACAATGTGAAGTTTAGTATGGACTAACAAATTAAACAGCTCTCAGTGATTTCTCTGCTATGTCCATACTGCTAAAAAGTGCCTTAGCTAACTAGTTGAATGGTAACATATTTTCATCTATAAAACACTATTGTCACGGTAAGGGAACTACATAGTTCTCAAAATGGAAAGATCCTTATAGAATAAATCAACTTTAATGCTGATGTGGTAATTAACTGCCTGTTAATAATTTCTGTGAATACACATGATTTCTGACAGGCACTCTCACTTCCACTACTATAAAAATCTGGATGAATATTATAAAATAATAATAAAAAAAAGACAATTTCACATTTTAGTATCTTTTTTTAGGCTAAAATTCCTTAATTTGGCTTATTTTCAATGAATATTACTGCAAGTGGTGTTAAAGGAAGAAAAATGCTTTGAAAAAACCTACATTTTACAGAAATGCTGTAGAGCCTGATTAAAAGTGAGGCCTTGGTAGTGTAAACTATTCCGTGCAGGCAGTTTCCAGAATAGCTGCAATGATTCATGCGGTGATTCTAACATATGGATTCTTTCTCAGAGTAAAGGTCTACAGACAGAAATTGTTATCTCTGATAATTCCAGCCATGCAGATTTTGAAAAATGTACTAATCCAAAGAGAAACATACCATTTAACCTCTGTGTCCAACTAGAAAAATAAACCTGATCCACTATTAAATATAAAACATAGTAGGTGACCATTATTTTAAAGCACTGTATCAGAGGAAACAGTACAGGAATTGATAGGCAATGGACATATACCTTCCTAGGTGTAGGAAATAATGTGAAAAGCAAGAACATTAATTCCTTCAAAAGCAAAATTAAATATGTTTGGTAACTTCACAATTTGAAGTATGTAGTCTAAGTTGATTTCTGAACATTTTAGTACAAGTAGAATTTCAATATATGTTGAATGTTAAGCTATTTAGTATAGAAATAGCCATTTATTATATGCACATTTAGTGCCCAGTCTCAGTCACAGTCAGTAGGCTTTGTCAATGATTCTCGGGTATTAGTACAATAGGTACAAGAACTGAAAACAAAAAAATGCAAGTGATATTGAAATGCAACCCCCCCCCCCAAAAAAAAAAAAAAAAAAAAAAAAAAAAAATTTTTTTTTTATTTTAAGCAATTATTATTTTGTTCACCCATAAGGATGTCTCATATGTTTATCCATTTTCAACAGTTAAATACAGTTTGATTCTCAAACTGAGACTTTGAAACTGATTTTTAATTGTGTATTGAATTGTCCTATTTGCCCTCGCTGTTTTCTTTTTTCTTGTTGAAAACTATAGTATTTTTGTCAACAAATTTTCCTATGACAATTATTACTTTCTACAATTTTTTAAAAGTTTTTTTAAAAAGTTTTTTCCTTATAAGACATTTTGACAAGCCATGTTCTTTAAAATAACTTCTAGATTCCTACTGTGTCCATACAGTTGTATATTGTGCTGCTTTTTTGACCTGAGCATCTTAAAGTTTGAATCTTTTTGGACATGGCAAGATCTAAGGAGCACTCATGTTTTGTTACAGGGATTATGCCAAAGGAAAACCTACCTAAATTATGTGGGGTTTATATTCTACTGTTGGAAGGTAATTAAACTTAACAAAGATCTCACTTATTAGCTCACTATCCCTGCTCTTTTCATAAACTTCCACCTGGGAAAGATTTAACTTTTAACTTTCTGGATATTGCTGAGTTTGTAGAATAAAAATTTGAGCTCCACAACTCCTTTCTACATAAAGATTAGAAAGAACACCATCAAGTACAGCCAAACAATAAAGTCTTCCTCAGGAACAAAGATCCATAACATCACAGCAATATATTTGTTGTGCACAACACAACATCCTTTACCTCAAATGCTCAGATATTTACAGGAAGAATAATGATTACCTATTTTACTTTCAGCAGTACCAAAAAAGAAGGTCAAGGGTCTATATTTTGGTCCTTTGGCTTAAAGTGTAAGATGTCTAGTAATTTACTTAGTTATGACTCAGGTAGAAATTACTTCTGGAATTTAATTGGGAATTACTTCTTCAACTTAGCCATTTCTGAAAATTTCAGAAGGTGTTTATATTCATAGTTTGGTATCTAAATATCTTTGCAAAGGCAGTGCTCAGACACTTGCTTAGAAGTTTATGGTCAAATTTATTTACATCTTTGTTGATTAATGTGTATTTAAATGCTTTGCTGAATACCGATTTCAGCATATACTAAACTGCTTTATTGAACTGGGGTCGACTTGAAGCATTTTAGCTATATGCTAAATTGAGTGGGCTTATTCATTTATCTCCTGCACTTAAAAAGATGTAAAGTTGCTACCTATATGCAAGTCCAAAGAAATTTCATTTGTTTTGCAACTGATGTCAGCAAGTAAGTAAAAAATAATGCTGTGATTTTATACATAGTTTTTTTTACCCTGATATCACTGTGAACATGCCTAGGACCAAAAATCCTAGTAACACTGTTTTGGAGAAGCATTGGAAAATATTGCATTGGAAGTAAGACATTCCCATCTCAGGGAAACTTCCATTTCTCAGTCTCTCAAACATATGAATTACCTCACATTAAAGTGGTGTATCTGCACTGATAAGAGTTTGAATCTAAGTATCTATTATCCCTCTTTCTATTTTTTTGCCGTTCAGCAGTTGTTTCTTCTTGGCATAGCCCATGCTATGCATTATTTGTATACCTATTGAATAACCTTTTCTAAATTATTAGCTGGTTGTAAGTGATTTACAATTACCTTTATTATGAAAGATGTCTTTATTATTCTGCATTAACATTGTCAGTAGCAGAAACACTAAAGTTTGCAGTATTGTATGTCACTTGCATCCCAGAATCATAATTACGGTATAATGTAGAAGGGTTGCCACTTAGGTGGTCAGGTAATAAAAGCACTTTTGTCTGCAGTACAAAAGCTTAATTCTGTTCTGTAGTTAAATGAAAAATAATTCAGAAGCTTCGTGTTCTTTCTTGCTCTTCTGAATAAATGTTAGTCATACTGTTATTTAAGGCAATTTTTCTTGAAAATGTATTATCTGTCTCTTTAGTTGGTGATAATAAATAACAGATAATAAAAATTGTTTGGTATCTTTTCAGTGCCTGGTATACATGTAACTGAGATTTTAAACAATCAAATAACAGAGCTCAAATCTCCCAAACAAAGCATAATAGTAGTAAGAATATTGCTCTCCATGTGGCATTTCTTTCTAAAGATTTCCAAACCACTGTGTGAATTTTGCCAATAACACTACCATCAGGACTGGACCACATCTGGTTTGCTGGAATCTAAGTATGCCAGTGAATAACAGCTCTAATATTAATTTACCCTTTATGTAGCACAGCAGCAGGGGCTTGGGTAGTGTTTGTGGAAGGATGTGGGAAACATTTCTAATTTTTTTTTTTTTTTTTTTCTGTGTTCAAACACTATTTCTTGCCCCTAAGAAAGCTTTTATCATTTCTAAGTACCAGATCCTCTAACCCAAGGTCAGAACTGGTAAGTTAATCTTTGAAATATAATGAAACTTACTTAAAGTGCAGTATAAATCAGGCCTACTCATTATAAATGAATTGCAAAATCAGTCCGCGTGTGTTACAGAAGCCCATGGCAGCACTTTATAAGACCTATGAAAAATATTGTGTGCTTATGTACATCTCTAACACATCACCACAATTCCACCCTACATCTGTCCTGTTCACTTTGTAGGGTTTCTAGAACTTGCAAATAATCATGATACTTCCTTCTTGAAGGCCTGATCTAGGGAAACCAAGTAGAAACAGTTAGCTTGAAAGCTCTGTTTGAACCAAAGATACAGAGAACTCTTCCAAATGCCTGGGCTCAGGTATGTTTCCCAGCCATATCCTGGACCTATGTCAGGGTAAAGCACAGGAAAACACCATCCTGCTCCTCTTTCTTCTCCTCTTGTTTGCCATGGCTTCTTTGAGAAGTAAATCCATGTGAGTATGTCAGCAGGTGGTTTAATTTCTGTGCAACCAGAGTCTTGTGCAACACTGGGGCTGGGTAATCAAACTCACTCTCTGATTTTTGGTGAGCAGAAAGATGGAAAAATGATCACTGCCTGAAATTCTGATCCCAAAGCATCATCTCCTATTATATGTGAAGAGTAACTTTCGTATCCATTAGCAGTATTTCTGTGTGGATTACTTAAAAAACACAACAGATACTTAATATCAATGTTAAATCCAATCTCTTTGCCTCCATTCCCTTTATTTTTGAGGCAAGAGTGTTTCTCAGTGAAGGATTTATGTTTTGCTATAGTTCACTCACCAAATGGTGATTATTCACTATACTGTTTATTTTAACTTATGCCATATTTGGTATTGGATTCTCTGTTTTGGTATTGGTTTTCCATTTACTGTATAGTATTTGATTAATTACAAGACAGGTGTAGAAGACCCTAAAATAGTTTGGAATAAAGACTTGTTTTAATGAAGGTCTAGGCAATGTGTTTACCTTGGACTTTTGCATTGTGCGTACCTCTGTGTTTTCTAAGATTTTTACTATATGGCTGTGGTAAATGGAATGGAAATTAGAAGTGAGGACAAAATACTAACACAGAAATGTTCTACTAAAGCCCAGCTGCAACTCCATTCAGCTGTGGATACGTGCTTTTATTTTACCTTCTGGAAATATGTCTTGAGTTCTTACATATTTTCATGAAAACATGCTATTTACAGAAAACCACTCAGAGAAGCCACAAACACTGAGATCTCAGACGTGGGCTTAAATTTATCCCAAACCTGTTCTGCCCTGCAAGGAATGGTCCCGTATCCTCTCTCCCTGATCTCCACCTCTCTTCCTTTCTCTAACAATAATGAGTATGGCTGCTCAGTCACAGGCCCAATCTGACTGGAAAGAGTCGTAGTAGTAGTAGTAGTATGAGTATTTTTTTTTTTTTTTTTGTAATGGGAAGGTAGTGAATCTTTCAGCAGCAGCATGGATTTAGGCCAACTCAAGCTGTTATACTCAAAAAATCTTTTGGGCATAAGGGAACATGCTGTATATGCAGAGCTAAGGATTTAGTGCTTGTCTAATTATTTTTAACAACCTAATAAAAAATACAGCAAATTTATTATCATTAGTCCAATTACAATAATTGTAACAGTTGTGTAAGTTCATAGGCCTCATACCAGCTAACATTGTACCAAAAATCTTCCTATTATCTACCCCTTTTCTCTGGTGTTATGCTAACTCTTTTTGGGTCCAAAGGTCTACAGTGTCCGTCTTCTAGGCTCTTCAGCAAGAAGAGTTCATTGCAGGTACCAGTTTGGGATTATTTTTATACTTTTTGTACAAAAGCCTGCTTTCTGTTCATTAGTTCCTAGCTAAAGCTATACTAGTAGCCTTCTCCAGCCCCCATTGACAGAACGGACTACTCTTTGTAGTGACAGAGTAGTGACTCACCAAGGTTGTTAGATCTTAACCATATATGATATCCACAGAGTGCAGCTTAAAAAGGTTAGGCAGTAGTGCTTTGACCCTTAGATAGCTGTTATCACAGCTAACACCAGCTCATGGCAGGAAAAACACAGGCAAGTCCTGATACTCTGCACTGTCAGGTTAATATAAAGCCTGCGGACTTCTAGCAGTAACAGCAAAAATCATACTTATTTCAGATAGAGAGCTGATGTTAAAATCACACCTTAAATCTAAGATAATATTGCAGATATCCTAGGGGAAAGAAAAATGTATTCTGAAATGCACACATTTGCACAGCATTCCAGATAATGATTAATTAGGAGGAACAGCAATTCATCCTTTCACAGCTAAGCAATAATGTTGCTTTAAATGTTTTCAGTTAAAAATGCACAAACCAAGAGTTATCCATTAGTAAACAAATAAAAACACATCAGAAAAAAACAGAATACTGTAGTAGAAAATAAACAGAATAAAGAAGCAATTTAAGAAAAAAGGTGTTTTGAAGACACTGGAGAAGTTATTAGAAGTGAGAGAAGGTTTTATATTCTTTATCTGTAGATGATAGCAAAGTTAATTAATTTTATTTTAATCAAGAAAAGTCATTGCTATCTTTGACTCTATAGAAGCTTATGTTGGTGTCTGCACCTGGTGTTGAAGTCCACAGCTTCTGCTCAGAGAAGTCTTTGCAGGACTTATGACTTATCTTCAACCAAGGAGCCAATACCTTATTATGCACAATAGAAGAATTTTATATGTATATTTCTAACACTACTATGTGAGAAAATCAAGCAACCACTTTTTGTCTCACACACTAGGATCATTGAGCTTCATGAGGCCATCAGGATCATTGAGCTTCATTGTGAGGCTGGTGTTAGAATTGCATGTTATTATACTCTATTATTCCCTCAGGTAATAGGGATGAAGAAAGTGGTCTAAGTTAGGTAAACATTGGGAGAATCAAAGTGTCAGAGACTGAAATTATTGAGTCTTATAGTTGCCACTGTCTTTGTATATTAAAATGCATAGCTATCTAATTTATTTTGTGCTTACATGCATGATTTATGCACTAATCCCAATTTCTGTAGACATTTGTTTGTGTTGTCTGCAAATGTGTTTCATTGTTTACCTGTCAGTAGGGTAATACTTCCAAAGAGTATTGATCTTTGGGCTGACAGCTAAAGTCATTGGTCATTATCCATTTATGCAGCTAGACCAACGCGTGCACTAAGCATTCTGGCAAATGACCAAATGAGATAACCACACAAACAATACTGTACAAGAAAGTTTAATATCCGAAAATCCCCTATTTTGGATAAAGTAAACTTTTCAATTTCTAGTAAGTAGGATTGAATGAGGATAGGGTTTGTGGTCAGAAGAAAAGCATAAACATTTCATTTGCAGCAACTTCTGAAAGGCTTTTTGTCATGACTGTTTTAAACTTCTCCACATTAATAAAATGTATTCATTTAGAATCTATCTCTTCTGAATATGAACTCTACAGACAAAGATTTATGGCATTTAATATATTTTAAAGCTATCCCATAAAAAGCAATACATCATTCTAAAAACATGTTTATGTAAAAATTAAAGCTAGATAAAGAATTTGCCACACTTTCAATACAGAGTCATCTGTGCCCCCGTTTACAAAACCAGTCTATTTCTATGGACCAACACAAACAATCTCAGGGGATTCTCCAAAGGCCATTTCTAATAAAAATATTAGCAAAAGAGAAAAAGAATTCTGACAGCAATCAAGGAGCAACTACATATTTATCAGCAGAGTAGCTATTGATGAAAATGCAATCTGTGCTTAACCGGGACTTTTAAAATCTACTAGACTTTTCAAACCAGTGTGTAGAGGTTTATGAGATATAAGCTTATCGTCAGCTTATCACCTGCATTTCTCTGACCCAGAAATGAAATTAATTTTGGTGTGTTTTAAGTGCTCCCTTTAAGAAAGAAAGAGGGGGAATTCTTATGAAATAAAGCGCAGCTCTGCCAACATCTCTGCCTAGAGCACCATGCCTTTTCTAGTTCCTAATAAACTTAACACAGTCAGGGAAGAACCATAGATGTCATGGGATCTCCTGAGTGTTGAGGAAGCAGGGGCTGGAGATGTAACCCCTTTCATGTAAACTGCATACGTAGCCTCTGTTCTAGCAGTATCCGAGTTCCTGAAACTCATTCAAGCAGCAATTTGACCTCTTCAACCATCATATACAATATCTGAGCACACTGTTAAAAACTTGGGTGTTTATCCCTGTAATTTGCAGTCCTCTTTGACCCTAAATGCTGAATTTATCCCTGCAGTGCTTGGAATTTAGCCACCCTTCGGTCCATCAGAAATCCATCCCAAAGGCCGGGTGGCCGGAGGCCCTGCAGACCAGCAGTGGCTCTGCGCTGCAGTGTCGGGCAAGCCCAGTCAAGTGCCTTAGAGCAGAGTTTTCCTGGAGGCTCCTCTCCAAACCAGGTGGAGGTTTCGTGTGCATCCAAGAGGTTCTTCTTTTTGCCATACAACTTTTGTGGTTCCTTCCACTTGGTGGTAGTGAGGGAAGCTAGGAGTAGGAAGATATAGAGATGTTTCCAGATAAAAATGTTCCTTCCATAATGTGGAGGTCTTCTTCCAAAATCTCACATTCCTTTGCAGAAACAATTCTAGTGTCTTTAGGAGAAGACTTTAATTCTGTCCTGTCAAAGTCTTTAAGAAAGAATAGAGATACTTTAGACAAGGTGACATACCATATATCTGGATGCTTCCTCCTGCTTTAGAAGGGCTCTCAAATTTTATTTGTCCCCATTTTTCTGTCCTGTCCCTCTGTTTTCCCATTTCTTCATCAGTCTGTATTCCATCCTTTCCTCCCCATCTCTAGAAGGACAAAGCAGAAGAAGGGTCTGGAAACAGTCGCCTGTTAGCTACTGTTTAAGGTCCTCTGTCACAGTGGGTTGCCAACATGCTTTCCCTTCTTTATCAGAAGGTGCAGCGTAAAAGCACAAAGTGAGTCGCTAAGAGGGCAGAAAGCTGCTAGACCTTTAGCTGTCCGTGCAGCAGCAGAACAAGACCAAATCTCTTCTGATCACCTGAATAAGCTTGTAATCACTTTGGCATGGAACTTAATGGCATGGGCTAAGTCCAAGATGGGACAATTGACAGGTACATACAAGAAAAACTTTATTCAGTCTCTAACTGTTACCCTAATGCTGTTCTCTGCCTCTAGGTAAAGCAAATTAATGAGATATAGTATGAGGTAAAGTAGTATGACTGTGTACAACAATTCAAAGCCTTTCTTTGTTCTGTTGCTACTCTCAGAAATTCTTTCTAGATGATGTGACTACAAAAGCATCACTTTCCTCCATAGAATATCTAAAAAACACCCAGTAAGTACTGGCCTAGCAGTATACTAGCAATGAAACTGAATTCAAATCTTGACTTTTTAGGCTGACGAGGTCACCAATTGCCTCTTATCTCCATTCCCAAGATTTTCCTGGCTCAGAAGAGGCTTTAAATTAAGGGTTTTAACTGAAAACATGTGCTGCTCATTAGCTCTGCTACTGGCACACCTGTGCCATTCTCCTGTTTTTAACAGGCCTTCTTGCAGACCAGGCTCCTGGAAATTATTATATTTGCTGTTGATGCAGTGACTAGAGGGTTTCTCTCCTTTACTTAAGGAGGCTAGAGGGGACTGACTTGATGAGCAGAAGAAAAGGTCTGTTAACCTAAAAGGTGTGGAAAATGAATTGTTTGTGACTAGGTTAACATTCAGGAATGGCTGTCCTTTTAAAAAGGACATCTCCTATGAAAGTTTTGTGAACATTTAACTAGGGTCTGTTTGTTTTTTCTCAAGTTGCCTGGATGAAAGAGGGATGTTTCATTTTATAGTTCTGAGTATGTCTGCATTTTTTAGCTGGGCTTTTTGGCTTGAAATATAGTTGTTAATAATTCATGTTTGCCTATGATCTGATTGCTTGTGCTTTGAAAGTAAGTTGGTATGTTCATCTCTTCTGTCTTCAGTGTTTGAAGCTAAGTGTGAATCTTTAATATATAGGCTCTGCAGTCATTACTATGTAGTTCTAGATGTTGACTTATTCTATCCTGAAGAATATATTTGGGTCTGACAGCTCTTGAATATGTACCATCTAGACAATTAACTTAAGTGAAATACACTGGGTTCATCAGACCTCACTGTCTGTAAATAAGGTAAGACATCTACATACTAACTGTAACTGAAGAACTAAAATTAGCTGTAAAAGAAAGGGAGAGGAGAAGTTGGTAAAAGAATCTAGCACGTGACATCTCTGACTTCTGTCTATTCACTAAGGTAGCAGTACCCTTGATGTAACTCACCTCTTGTCAAACATGCTTTCTTTCAGAAGTGTGGTGGGGAGGGTGGTGGTGGAGAGGAAGGAAGACTATCTTGGTATAAAAGTCTCTTTGGCTATTCCTTTTGGGGAATAAAAGGAGTCTTTTAGTAACACTAATAAATGAAGGTTTTATGAGTTAGTTCTGCCTGCCATTTAGCAGCAGTGTTTAGTTTCTTATGTATTATTGTTACAGTATATTTAGCTTCCCTCTTTTATGCCCCTTTTTCTTTAAGGAGCTGAGAGAGAAGGGTGAATACTTCAAATTAATAAAGTTACTTTCTTTTTCTTTCTTTTTTATTTTTTTTTTTCTCCCCTCAAGGTACTTGTTGAATTTTTAAAATTGAGTTTCCTAAAAAATTCAGGAAAAAGGTTGGCATTAGCAAAACCTCCCATCAGGATGGAAGTCTTACAGCTTGCAGGGTGGAAGTACAGTGAAAGTACAGTTTAGGATGGGAATCATAAACCAGTGCTTCCAGTGAAAGGCTATATCATAAGGTAAGATATTTTATTAATTGCTCAAGAACCTACAGAGAAAGTAACCAAAAGAATCAGATGTGATCTGGTGTGATTACTTTGCGATACAGAAAGTCTGTTGGAATAATAAAGCTGGTATTCATGTAATGGTGGAGTTCTTGCAAGGGCTGGAGATAAGACTGTTCAAAGAAACTGTATGGAGGACCACTAGTAGTGTTTTATAAAGATATGAATACTTACCTGAAATCAGATACTCTGAAAAATCTGGTTCTTGGTGTCTGAAGTCTTATACACCTTACCTTTTCTTCTCCTTAGTTCATGTCTGTAAAATGAGATAAATATTGTTTCATCTCATGAGTTTTTGTAGCCCTTATTATTTTTGTGAGGTACTTGGATGCCAGAATAATGAGAGCTATAGAAAAATCTATTAAGAGAATTAATAATTCTGTCTTCATAACAGAGCCTGAACGGCAAATATAAATAAAGTTTGAGGTCACAAAATAAGTGATGAGTAGGAAGCAAAATATTAACTAGTTAACCAGGAAGCAATTACTATCCTTTCTGAGTTTCTCATTTAAGCAGGGATCTTGTGGAAAATATGTAGTTTGTAATTAAAAATAGTCATAACATACATGCAAAAGGAACTAAATATGGATTAAAAGCTGTCTGGCATTTTTGAAGTTCTGAACACTTGTTTTCGTGATCCTATGTCCTGTATGGAGAGTGTGTGGGGTTAGATACAAAAATTGACTTCTGCATTTCAGTAATGTTCTGCGATGGGGAAAATAAAATTTAATGTTAAATCTTCTGGGGAGAGGGGGGGAAGGCAGATGCTGCATGTGGCTTGAAATACAGATCTGTTTACATCAAGCAAATAATTTTTGTGAAGAATGCAGTCATTGCTGCAGTTCCATATTGTTCTGTTGCACAGCTCTTGGATCTGAAAGCAGTCAGGAAAGCATAGTTTGACAGAGCGGAACAATGCTGTGACAACAACAAGATCAGGTGCCTTTGTTCAAACTCATGGAAAGTGACTGATTGATAGGTAACATCGGTAATCTGCTGCTAGGAGTTCACTCACATCTGTCTGTGGCAACAAAAACACAGCTGTTCAGCTCTAGCTAGGGTGGTGGTTCCTTGGCAAGGCTTGCTGTAGCAGCCTTTGAAATATTTGAGATAGATTTGTATATACATGCATTTCAGTGTGGACTCAAAGTTCTTTTTCTCTTGTCAAATGCTCTAGTAAATATACATAATAAGTAATTTACTTGGTTACTATAATTGACCTTATCATAGGAACAGCATGGAGCTGAAATCTAACTATAGCCATCTGCTCTACCTCGCCAGATCTGAATCATGACTTCAGGTTATACAGGTAATCTCCTTCATCTAGTTATAGTTCAGAGATGCATTTTGAATGCCTCTGTTTTTCTATTCAGTTCCTGTATATCTGAGGATATTTCCACCCTCTTTATTCTCTTATTCTGTCTGTGCTTGTTCTGTACTTGTTTACTGTCTGTTACAGTTAAACAGAACAACTTTTGCTATGGTTGATCCTTACAGGACATTCACCCTGCTTATCTACATCTACATATTTCAATGCAAGAAACAAGCTGCCTTGGAAAGAAAGTCTGAGTCGGTTCTGTTCCACAGCATGGCTTTGATTAGGTACAGATGTATGTGCTCTGCCAAGCCTGCCACTAGGTAAGGTGTCTTGCAGAGATATTGCGTAAGAGATGTAGTTGAGAGAAGTTGGCCAAATGATCCTTTTTAAGGAGTCTGATGTCACGAGCAACAACAGCAAGGGTGCCTGTGATGCATAAGTTCCAGTTGCCTTGAGATCAGGTGGTCATACAGCAATGAATCATGGATGATTTATGGGCAAAAATATATATGTAGAGTGGGACCTACCAGATACCATTCTTGAGCCTTCTTCTATGCCTATAGTCTACCAAACTCTACAGGCATTGCCACTGGGAATGAATGGGAAAAAATAATATGGAGAAGTGACAGATAGGTGATAAGAAGATTGGGAAATAAAAAACTTGTCACCAAGGTGGCTCTAATTGTGAACCTTCAGTTCCTATTCCCTTTGTGGAAGAGTGACATCTATGCATATTGCTAGAGGCTCTCAAGACTCCATGCTCTGTCCTGATCCCTGTCAGTCAGAACTATTCCTGGCCTTGTTTCCCAGTGATGAGTTTTCAGCTATGACTTTCGATTAAATGAGTAATCCTTCTGCAGTAACTACACATCTGAAAATGTTACAGAGACTATAAAATGAAATATTAGAGCAATAGAAAAAAAAGAGAGGCATATTTTATTTCAATGAATCATTTAATTGGATATTTGTCTAGCTTTGTGATTTATCAGGGAAACTAGATTTTTTTCAAACAGCTTAAGTGTTATTTCCCATTTTATTCCTTGGGCAGGGGAATTAACTGAATTTGGCAAACTAACTTGTTACTAAATCTCTTGCTTCTGCTTCCTGAAGTACCTATTCAGTTCTCATCTTCCCTTTCAAAAATACATCTGATGTTCACTTCAACCGTTATTCTGCTCCCTGCTGCTGACTCAGATGGCAAAACGTATTTTCTTATTAATCTTCATGTATGCCTCCCTCAAAGATGAGGACACATGATGCCTGAGAAACCTTTCTAGATTTATAATGAGTCTTTCTGGGTCTTCCACTGCTCCAACTAATTCTAAATTTCCCAAACTCTGTTGACATTAGTACTTTATTAAAGACTTTGAAGGCTGTTATATGCAGGCAATTTTTTTTCAAAACAGCACATTAATTTCAAGGCTGAGCCTGAGACATCTTAAGAGAACCCATTTTCAAAGCAAACTTCTCGTGTGTCCCATGAAAATTATTTTTCAGCTAAACACTTTAGAATTGCCAGCTGGCTTTTTCTAAATTGTGTATATAAAATTGCCTACAAGAATATAGATCTTACATTTGCAAGATCTACAAGTTATGAGATCCCAGTTTCAGGAATTGGGTGTATACATAGCATAAAGTGACCAGAGAAGGATTTTCAGCATACCAAACTATATGGAAGGGGAAAGGGAATGGAAGATTATGGATTCCTGAAATGGAGACTAGAGGCAGATAACTGTGTACCTAGCTGAAGGAGGAAATGGTTGACATTGTGAGTCCTTTATGCTACATGTTTATTCTGCCACTGAGAGAAACAGGACTTTGAGTATGTGACAACCCTGTTATTTTTTTTCCCCCAATTTCCATTCCAAATGGAACCAACCCAAAACCTAACATTTTTGTAGCAAGGGGTAATTACTAGGAATAAACAGTATGCAGAAGAATAGTAAAGTTGCTAAACCAAGCAGTAAAAGGCCAGAAAAAAAAATCTAAAAAGAGATGTTGCATTATGGAAATAATCGTAATTCTCTTCTGTTACACATATACATTATGATACACTCTATGATAATATCAGAGCTAATGTTGTTGGGTTCCTTTTATTTTTCCATTGGATAGATTTTTATTTTCTACACAGATGTGCAGAGATGCTAAAGACTATCAGCTGCACACTTGAACAGACTTTTTTTCCAAATGAGAAAAATAAATAGTTGCACCCATTTTCATTCTCAGACATGACTGATTTTTGGCTTAAGCTTCTTAAAATACCTTTTCTAAGGCACATTGCGAACATGGAAAATTTCACCAGAACAACACAAACATTAGCACAGTTAAACAAACTGAAAATGAGATACAAATATTGTCTAGTGAACCTCATTAAGAGCACAGATAGCATGCTAGCTATATTTATTGGAAATGGAGAAATGCAGATATTGACACTGTAATGGAAACTAACTGTAGAAGCCAAAGGTAATGCACTAAGTAGTTTCTAGCTGGATTAGACCAACCAGAAATAACAAGCAGGTAGCTTCAGTGAAGATCTTAACTGATACTACCTATCCAGTGCTATTAAGTCTTTACTACAGACAAAGTACAACGGCATCCTAGTGGTGGACATACAAAGAATGACTAGTTTCTTCAAGTGTTCTTGTCTAAGAAGCTGTGCTCCTTTTTATTAGTTCTGTAGTTTTCTAAACTTAAATTCAAATAGATATCAGCTTTAGTTCAAACAGCCTTCCTGGACATCCAAACAAGAGATTAGTGAAACATCTACTTTTATGTGAAAACAACCAAGTAACTGAAATTTGGAGTTGAAACAGGGAGCTGACAGAAGATACGCTATCAAAGAAATAACCTCTCACTATAGGCTGACTGATAGTTTGTCACATGGTTCCATACCACTTACAATATTAAACTCACTTAGAGGCAAGGAAGAAAAGAAGCTTAACCTGAATCCAGATGCAGAGTTTAATTCTAAATACCATGCAATCCATGATGGTTTGTAGTTGTGTGCATGAAAGAAAGAGAGCTTGGAACAGACAGTGTCAGGCACTGCTTGCTGGATAGCAAAGCAGGATATTTGGCATATGTGTCTCAGTTTCTCCTAGTCAAGATCTTTCCCTTTGCTGGAGCAGGGAAGATAACCTCATAGCATCTCAAAAGCCCTTCCCTCACCAGCAGTGTGAATAAGCCTTATGTCAATGTAACTATAAGGTTTTGAGCAGTTTTGGTAGGATATGATTTTAAGTCAGCATCTGCTAGTTTTGAATCATTCTTAATTGTGATATATATATATATATTACATTTATACAACCACTCAGATTTTCCTTTCTACTAAGAAAAGTTTTCTGGTCTTGTTAGTGTGTTTTTCTTTTTGATTTGTTGGTTTTCTTCCCATTATTGTTACTCCAAAGGTAAAATAATAAACTATTCTGTGTGTTAAGATGATGGTTCTGAGAGGTTTTTGGGTTTTTATTTTCATTTGTTCTTTCTCTGCTCAATAAAACCTCAACTTTGAACACCAGTCTCATATTCCAAAATGGATACTTATTATACCAGATTTCAAACAAAAGCCACAGGAGACTTCAGCTGTACAGGAGTCATTGAGGAAGCTGATTGAATTTTGAAGAGCACTCAGATTCCTTAGTTTGAAAGTTTTGCAGTATTCTTCAGTTATTTTAAGAGCTGTAACAACCAGAGGCTGGGTTAAAGACTATCTTTAAAGTATGAAACTTAAAATAATCAGAACTCATGTTTATGAGAGTTACTTTGATATCAGGATATTACTTATGCTTCAGCAACAGAAGAAACTAGACATGACTAACCTTTTGGATATGCTGTAGAGCTTGGATTGGACTTTTAACTTTGCTGATGTTTTATTTTCAGTCCCTGAGCATTCTGGTGCCTGGGACTGGGACAGGCAGTGACTACCGCTTCAGTGGAGATTGATTTGACTCACAGGAATACCCTCTCCTGCTGTTTTATTTTCCTATTGGTTAGCTATTATTAAAGTTAACTAGGCAAGAATGGAAAACCAATAGGAAAACCCAGCTAGAAGTCAATTTTTCTTTGTCAGCTCAAATTCCTCTGGTTAGAGATTCAGGCAGAAATTGTATGTCCCATCCCTGCTGCTATTTTTCTTTTGCCTGCTAATGAATCCCTGTAAAGAGGCAGTAGGAAATTAATTGATTTCCTGCATGTGTCCCAGGCTTTACTATTGAATTTAGAAGGAAATTATATAAAAAGGGGTAGAGAGGAGGTTGATTGGTTGCTTTTTTGATTGCTGTTTTGGATTTTTTGCTACATGTTTGATTTGTTAAAGTTTTAATTGCTCCCATTAGGTATTTCAGTTTTAAATAGGCACATAGCATGTTTATGCAACTCAAGAGAAGGTGGCAAATTGGAGGAGGGGTGATATTCTTTAATTATTACAAAATATTCAGGGATCGGTCAATTGATAGCTGATAATGAAAATTTAATTGCAGAAGACTTAATCTTAAGATAAAATAATAAACAAGAAATGTATTGAGGCTTTTTACATAATTATATCTTTGCAAGAATTTACTTACGATGTAGTATTCTCTTGACACAAACATGCTGTGTTGGGTTGGATTTGTTTGCAGGCATGATCAAAATGGGAACAATACTGTCTTTTTTAATTTTCTATTTTATATCAATAGATTAGGCTTAGAGCATTGGTATGTGTTATGTCTTAATGAGGATGTAGTGTCTGCTGGCCAGAAAGGAAACGCGTCTTGACTTGGGAGA
The DNA here is from genome assembly GCA_000699545.1 of Podiceps cristatus. NCBI lineage: Eukaryota > Metazoa > Chordata > Aves > Podicipediformes > Podicipedidae > Podiceps > Podiceps cristatus. The sequence continues at coordinate 19,218 of KL263160.1, forward strand.
TTTTTGTCTTCCAGCTGTGTCACTGACTCAAGCACATGTTTAAGGAAAAAAAAAAAAAAAAAAAAAGGCAGGCAAAATACACACACACACCCCAACCAACCAAAAACCTAAAAAAAACAAACCCAAAAAAACCCAAAACAACACCCCCAAAAAAACAACCAACTAAACAAAAATACCCAACCGAACAATTGAGTTCTAGTCACCATATAGTCATATTACTCATTTTATTCCTCTACATCATGTGCTTTAATCCATTCCTCTCTTTCCAGTTCAGATAGGGCTTTTAATTTCAGAATGAGCTTTGGATAAGCTATCTCCTAAAAGAGAATCTAATAGGAACCTATGTATCACTGGCACATCCCATACTTACTAGTGGCTTCCTCTTCCTGTCTAGAGGACACTGCATTCCTAGTGTTGCTTCTAAGCTCATTCCTTCCTGCAGGTTCTCAGTCTGCCAAGTAAAATACTGAATACTCAGAGCAGTTATTTTGTTCTCTCTCAAAAGTTGTTTCAACTCTCATCTCTGTTTCAGAAATATAGCAGATGCTTAGTTTGTAAGATATTCTGATCTTCATTCTTTTTTTTTAAATCACGAAAGAGATTTTAATGTTACAGACAATATATATAGGGATATTTTAATTAAATAAAATCATATTTATTTACATTAGAAAACATATCCTTTACATTAGAAAACATCTTTCTTGTACTTATCAAGAAGAAAACACAAATTGTGGAAAAACCATCTAATTATACTGTAACTGAAAGAATTAGTATAGGGACAAGATAAGTACATTGACTCATATCAGAGATGTCTTTCAGTCTTTCTGCCAGTAGCATAGCAGTTTTCTATAACTACACTGACATTTTTCTGTTTCTAGTTACAAAACTTAAACGAGGTAAAAAATGGCATTTGTGGTTATTTGATGTCTTTAGCACACATATCATAGTAACTGCTGTTCTGTTTGATTCTAAAGTTTTCTATTGCAGTGGAAAAACAGTGGAAGTCATTAGCTAGGTGTAGTAGATAAATAGGCAAAGTGAGAGGTATAATAGGAATTGTGTCAAGCTGCAACAACCTTGCATTGGGGAAAAAAAAAAAAAAAAGTGGTAAATATGAAATGGAGAAAGAAAATAAAAAGGTGGGTGTACAGTAGTTTCTGGATCCTGGCAACAGAGAAAATAAAATGAGTGAGTCAGTTGGTATTTCCAGTGAGCTGTGGTCAGAAAAATGAACTACAATGAATGAGGCAAGGACAAAGATTGTGATGGAGTGGAAGAAAAAAGGGGACTTTCTCTTTACTGTCCTTTGCTGCCCTGGCTTTGTTAATAGTCTGTAAGTAGGAACAAATTTTGGGAAAGGGTAGCAAATAGAGAGATGGTAATGAGAAAAGTATCAGGAACATGAAAAAAGATCAGATTGCTTGCATGTGTTTGTTACTTTGTGCAGAAGATTCCAGGTTTACTATGTGCTATTGGGCTCAGTTCTTAGTGCTACAAAGCTCTAGAAAGAGCTTTTGAATGCAGGTGCTGTATAGGTTGTTCCTGATATTCTGCAGTTATGTGTCCGTCCCGCAGTTATGTGTCCGTCCTGCAGTTATGTGTCCCGCAGTTATGTGAAATCCTGATTTATCCTATAAACATCTCTGCAATACGATCTATTATTTAAAGCAAAAGGTAGCGTCCATTCTTTTTGTTAAGTCAGGTAAGTTGTCAGGTCTTTTAGAGCAAAGCAGAAAAAGGAGTACTTAATTGTTTTGTCTAACTTGCTTTTGGTAGAAGCTGTAGAGCACTTGGGGTGTTAAAAAATTGTATCTTTCAACATTTGTCTCAGCAATGGCTGCTCACAGCAGGTAGACATCATAAAACTGATCCACAAAAGAGAGGACATATCTGTGTAGTACTTGGTTATCTAAAATCATTGGTTTATATTGACCATCTTTTCTTACTGATTTTCCTATGATCAGGCTTGTAAGTAGTGACAAAAATACAATTCTCTGTACTTTCCTGCTTGTTCATTTAAATATTCCTATTTTCAAAGGTATTTTTCTCAAAATAAACCCTTTCAATTTATTAATCTTCTTGGTGAAGATTTTAGGTAGATTAATAGAAGAACTATCAAATCTGTTGCTTGACAGAAACTTTGTTAAAGTTTTCTTTCACTAAAAGCCTGGCTTCAGTAGTAAAAAAGTTCTAAAAATGTTAATGAAACTTCTGTGTGGCTTTTTTTCCTTTCCTTTAAGTCACCAAAGCAATGAAATAAAACGGTGAATAGAAGAATAAAATAGAAAATAGACTTGTTTCAAACTTATGAATTGCTTTAAAATCTTAAATATTTATTACTTCCCCTTTCTCACCTCATTTTACTGTACTTCTATTTTAGCCAACTCCTTCACAAGCTTTCTGTAGAGAATCAGAACACAGACTTCAACATATCTGACCCACACTTTATAAACTTTCTTGTAGACTACTGAAATATCCTACTTAAAGCTACCTTTTGGAAATAACAGGATAACTTAATCTGTGGAGTTCTGGAGGCTAAAAACTATTTGTCTTTTTCATGAGAGAAAGCTGCAGGGACTGACTTTTACTAATTATTGAATTTTCTCCAGGCATGTCTGTATGGTTAAATTGCTGCTTAGCTGTACTATTAAGCTGGCAAGTCTAGGCTGTGTTAAATTTCATTCTTTGGAAAACCCTAAAACCTGAGAAAAGTCTGTCCTTCCTAATGTACTTGAGATCACTTTTTTTATTCAGCATAGTGTGCCATGTAAAACATTGGACTGGGAGGCAGAAATGGATTCCTGGGTGTAATAAGAAACATCTGAACAAGAGTAGCTTCTTGAATAGTCTCTCTGCTATAATTTGCAGCTAGTCCTTTTCCATAAAAATCACTGCTACAGATGCTTTCAATGAACTGTAAATAAATGGCTGCTGGAGTAGGCAAGTGTGCACCCAGTCAGATACAACTGATGGATGACTGAACAAGCTGTTTCTTATTGCTACTGTGTTGTCAGTTGCTGTCTCCAGCTGAGATGCTGTTCATGGCTGCTTCATAATTTGCACACTACAGCAGCAGGTAAGGATGCTTACAAGTTAAAGCTCTGGATCAGGTCCAGGACAAAGATGATATACACACATTCTCTGTGATCTGATTACTGACATAGCTAGACCTGCTTCACATAACCTACTCTGTGCATGTATATATCGAAGTTGATATGAGCTAATAACCAGGGCTCTTGAGTTGACTTGTTTGTTTTTCTCTAGTATCTCTAGATACAGAAAATCAATGTGAACATTGTACATCGTACAAGGTACAGGACATTATAGCTATCTCGGTCAGCAGTTTCTTCATAAATATTCAATACAGGATGCAGGTTGCTGCTCAAGTCTTAATGTGGAATCTCTTCTGTCTGGATACGCAGCTAAGGTTACTTGAAGTCCATAAAACTGATGTCCCAAGCCATAAGGAAGAGAACCAAGTCTGCAGTTTTTTTAGCATCAAAAACTTGACATGGTCCATGGAGAAACATAATTGACTACTTCATTTAATCTCAAGATGCAGGTAACCCAGTTTGTAACAAAGTGCAGTATGTATAATGACTGATCCAAGGGGCAGATTTTGTATTTGTCAACAGAAGGCAAGGATCTCCCAGTACCAAGTGAACAGGATTGTGCCCTTAGTCAGGCTTTACTGAATTTAAGCAAATTAGGGAAACAGAGATGCTCTTTCAGATGGCTGACAAGAAAGACATGATGCTATCCTGCAGCTGTTACAGAAGTCCCTGTGCTATGAAAAGGACCAGGTCTCCAAGATGGAGAACACTACTAACAAGGAGTGTTTTGGATGATATCCGTGCTCTAGCTGAAATCAGTGTCCTCTTGTACTGAAGATACAGCAGAGGGGTGGCCACAAGTAGGAAGAAGTAGGTGATAGCAAGGGGAAGTTCAGTGATACATAGGTATATGGGGGTTTTTGACATCCAGTAGGACTGCAATGGTAACTTGTGTGCTAGGCACAAAAGTAACGGACATGAGAAGATGTATTCACTAATGTGGGGGACGAGCCAGTAACTATGATCTGTGTTGGTACCAGCAACATAGGCATCACAAAGATGTAGGGAAGGTGTTTAGGAGTCTAACTTGGCTGCTTAGCAGAGACCAGACTCCAGGACCTCCATAGGATTATCCATGTTTTTATTCTAAGTGCCAGGCAGAGATTTGAAGTCTCAATGTGTGGATAGGGCAAATGATATCAAGACGAGCACATGATATAAAGGTGAGATTTAGTTATATTAGGAACCGAGGAAACTTTCTGGACAAGAGGAAACTGTATAGGAAGGATGGGCTACATCTTAATTATAGTGGAGTCAGGCTGATGGCACTGAATTAGAAAGGTTATAGAGAAATATTGAAACCTATAAATTTGGGGAAATCTTAGAGGCACAGGAGATCACCTGGTTTAAATTGATGTGAAGAATGTCCAATGCACTCAGAGAAATAAACAGCACACTAAAAATAGAAGAGGTAAGTTAGTTCACCTGTAATGTCAATTGATTCATAGGTGCAGTATTAAGTGATGGAGTGAGTGTAAAAACTTTGAAGTATTTTTATACCAGTTTGAATTCTGAAAAATAAGATGGAAGAAATGGCGTTAAGTGATATCTGCAAGCAAGCATTTCAGAGGGAAGAAAGTCAGTGGGATATGATGTTACCAGGTTACTAACTTTAGAGGAATCAAAGTAGTTTATGCTGATGACAGGGTAAAAGGAGTGGCTCTGTGTGTGTAAAATTATGTGATGGTACTAAATGGGACAAGTTTTAAAGGAAGAGAGAAATACTAAGGAATCCTTGTGGGTAGAATTCCCAGATTCTAATAATAATATTGTATTGATTATACTGTTCACACCATGACTGGGAAAGATAATGAATACAGTGTTAAACAAAATTGATCAAATTGCAATTTTAAGATAGGTAGCAATAGTGAGAAATTTCAGCTACCGCATACAGGTCGGTTCCATTTTTAGATGCAATAATTGGCTGCTTCTGGGACAAACTGCTCAGAACAAGAAAATATGCTGTTCTGGTTTAGATTGAGTGCTGCTCAACACCCAGTTCCGAGCTGTTCTGTGGTAGTTACCACAGTACAATTAGGTTTAATGTTGTAGCAGGAGGCAACAAGCAAAACAAATCCAGTGCACATATATTCAATTTTAAGATTTGGAGCTATATGAAAATGAGATAAATTGTCAAAACCAAACAACACCCGCTAAAAGCAGCAGTGCAAGAAAATACAAGCAGTCTGGAGGCTGTTAAAAATCCTTTTTATTAGATGACCAAGTAAGTCATAGTTGAAACAGAAAAAAATAAAACTGAAAGGTCAACATTTAAAAAAAAAAAAAAAGAGAGAATGAAATCTCTGAATGAGAAGAACAGGAAAGCCCACAGAATATGGTGGGTGATGTGCTTGAGTTCTTCATATGAAGAAGTTCTTTAAATACTTCAAAACCAGAGAACCAAGTAGGTAGCTGGTGGTATTGATGACAAAAGAGACAGAGGTGCAGCAGAGAAGTAAAGTGAATGCTTTATATTGGTCTTTGCTGTAGGTGTTGGAGAGATTCCCAGTGACCCATCCTTTTTAACAGACAGAGCAGAGAACCTAGCTCAATTTGAAGTAAATATATGGGTTACATTAGATCTGATAGACACATTGCATCGAGCAAGGCTAGGGTGGTATTCACTAGAGGTCTCTGAAGGAATTCAGATGTGAAATTACTGACCTTGGTCTGCAGCCCAACATTACAAATAGCTGCTACACCAGAGGAGTGGAATATTACCACTGCAATCCTATCTGCAAAAAGGCTCTAGAGGAAATCCTGTCAGCTACAGAGCAATGAGGCTGGTGTATATCTCTGGTAAAATGGCAGAATCTGTAATAACAAATATGAGTACATGGATAAATGCTGTCTGGGAGTCAGCCTGGTTTCTGTAGAGGGAGGACCTGCCTTACTAACAGGCTGTGTAACGTTTCTGTGAATGTGGTGGAAAGAATGTGGATAAAGGGAATCCAGTGAATATAAAGAAGAAAGTCAGCTACCATGTCGTGACTGACTAAACTCCTAGGGGTGGAATGTCACTCAATGAATAAACCCCTATGAAGGAAGAACGCTCAGTGGTAATGGGCAAGGGTGATGTGCCTGTGAAGCCCAGGGACTGATGCAAAGAAACTGAGATGAGCAGCAGTTGAGTGGATTAACTGGAGGTGGAAATGTCTCCCTGAGGAAGCCGGACCAGAAAGGGGGAGTGAACATGTGGCTCAGTCCTACACAGAGTATAAAATCTAGCAAAAATATTTTGGAGAGCAACAGTATTGAGCTGCTTTCGGCCCATGTATTCCTTCCTGGTGACTTGGTATGCCCAGTGTTGTGACAGTAGGCATATTTTAGAGGCAAGACTATTAATGGGAATTGCATTGGTATTATGGTTGAACTGTATATTGCAATTGTTGTATTTTACCAAGTGTAACTTAGAATCATAGAATCATTTAGGTTGGAAAAGACCTTTAAGATCACAGAGTCCAACCATAAAGAGTAACTTACATATGTATTGTGTTTTCAGTATATTTTGTATCACTTTGCTAAACAAGAAACATTATGTAATATCAAATATGTTCAAGTAAATTTTGTATTAAATATTATATCCTCCACATGGAATATCTAAAAGAATCTGGTCAGACTATATTTAACTCTGACATATGGCTTTGGAAGAAGGCCTTTCTTGTACTGGAAGCTGGTTAAAGGAGAGGAAAGGTAGGGCTTAGCAATCACTTTTTGGGATAAGGGTGGGGACACCAAACAATAGTGGAGTCTTGCAGGGTTGGTGACAGAATTAGTTTTAATTAACTTCAGTAGTAACCTAGAAATGAGAATGAATAGTGACACTTCCAAGCTTGCAGATGATAGACAGTAACCTCTGAAATAAGCCAGAAAGTGTGTTAATGGTAAGGAAATCTAAAAGAACCTTATAAACCAAGGAAAAAAGCAGCAGATGATCTTCCACATAGATAATAAACGTAGGTAATTTAACTTGGGGGAGAATGATCTAAAACATGTCTAACTGATGCCAAACTTAAAACTCAGTGAAGGCCACTTTGGATTGACAGTTCTGTGAAATATTTGGTTTAGTGTACCGTCTGCTACCCTTACAACCGTGTTCAATATTGGAATGGTTTGAGGGAATGAAAGGGATGACAGAAAGTGGCTAGGTCTGTGTGATCCTCCTAAATAGTATGTCCATTTTGGAGACAAAAGCTGGGCTAGATGCTTACTAGGATGTGTCCTTGCTTACTACATTTTTGATTACATTCAGATAATGTGCAGTGTTAGGCAGTAACTGAAGACTGATGGTAGTCTCCTTATGCAGTGGCAGAAGCCCAAACCTTGCAATGCTGTTCCTTTTTATCTTGGATGATCAAACAACTGAAGCACAGTTGTTACATCTGAACTAAAAGCCATGCAGGTAGCATGACATTTTCAGGTTTAGAAACACCAGCACAAAATATGGACATACCCTGACAATTGTTTTATCACAGCGTAAAATGATTTCCTATTTGTTATCTGAACCATAATGATTAGCCAAATGTTCCTAGTCCATTCTGAATGTACTAATGAATATCTGAATAAAAGATCTTTTGTACACTTCCTTGGGCAAAAAGCATGCGTACTTTCCAGTTATTGCAGTTGACTAAATGAGTGGCTACTTGACCTCAGTACCAGACTGTTTCTCCGGATTAATAATCTTTGTTATATTTCATTAATATTCATTGTTAATTAACTCTTATGGAACAGAGAAGAAAATGTACAGTCTAGCATGGACTTTTTTGGGGTTTTTTTGTTTGTTTGGGGTTTGTCATTCAGGCTTCATTAAGTCAACATCATGTTTTTTCAACTATTTTTCATAATCTACATGTGAAGAACAATGCACGGGAGAATTAATCTCATAATTGATAAGCAACCTGATAAAAGTAAAAGTTTTGTCAAAACATCCTAAACAACTGTTCATATCCTCTCCATTGTGACAAACCTTTGAGTTTCCCTGTCTGCTGTTCTACTAAACTGCTGCACAGTATCACTTTTTTTCACCCTTTCATTTATGTCATACTAATGTTGCTGTATTTGTCAAGGTCTAAGGGATATATTGTGGCAAAATTTGAAGGGAAAGATTTTATTTTCTATTGGACCAGCTAATACTGCCAGAAAAAAGCAAGCTTTCATGCATACCAGTTCTTCCTGCTACAGGAAATCATATTAGTCACAGGCCATGCCTTACAGCCCTTTCACTAGCTTTGTTGCCCTCCCCGGATGCGTTCAAGGACCTTCAGATCCTTTGTAAATTGTGGCCCCCAGAACTGCACACAGCACTCAAGGTGAGGCTGCACCCACGCTGAGTACAGTGGGACCATCACCTCTTTTGAGGGGCTGGTGATGCTGTGTTTGATGCAGCCCAGGATGGGGTTTGCCCTCTGGGCTGCCAGGGCACACTGCTGGCTCATGGCGATCCTGCTGTCACCAGCATCCCATGGCCCCGTTCTGCAGGGCTGCTCTCCAGCCACTCCTCTCCAGATCTGTACCTATGCTCAGCATTACTCCATCCTAGGTGCAGGATCTGGCATTTGGACTTGTTAAATCTCATCCCACTAATCATTGCCCAATGCTTCAATCTGTTTAGATCCCTCAGCAAGGCCTCCTGTCCCTCAAAAGAGTCAACAGCACCTCCCAGTTTGGTATCATCAGCAAACTTGCTAATGGTGCATTCAACTCCTGCATCCGGATCATTGATAAATACTTTGAACAGAACTGGCCCTGGAACTGAACCCTAAGGAGCACCACTGGTGACCAGTTGCCAGCCAGTCGTAGCCCCATTCACTACAACCCTTTGAGCTCTGCCCTTCAGCCAGTTCTTCACCCAGCGCACCATGAGTCCGCTCATCCCACAGCTGGACAACTTGTCCAGAAGGATGTTGTGAGGGATGGTATCAAAATCCTTGCTAAAAGCCAGAAAAACTGCATCCACCACCTTCCCTTCACCCATGAGGCGAGTGACCTTATCAGAGCAGGCAAATCCTCCACTAAATTTCAGTGATAATGAGAAAACATGGGATTCAGCTTCCTCAGAAAATAACTGGTGCTGTGCTATTTAAGGAGGAATATCTTGCTGGGCAAGGAACTGGCAAAGGACTTATCCATCTTTTAGACATTATATTAAAATTAAAAAAACCCCAACCAACCAAACAAAAAAATACCCCACAAATAAAAACACCAAAACCCCACCAAAACACTTTCAAAAAATCAGTCTTTTGGTGGTGATCTGTGAAGACATGTTTTATCTTTAAAGTACTGAAGCAAATATACCCTTCTGAGAAAAAGCAGAACTAGGGCAAATTTTGTTTGTAAGTTGAAATCTGGATAAAAATCCTGTTAGGTTTATACACTGCATTTCTGTTGCACAAAAGGTCAGCTGTTGTTTTGGCTGACATTCTTAATATAGTGATATTTCACAGCTGGTAATTTGCAGGCAGTAATAGCCAGATGGTGCTTTTTCTAAGGTGAATTTAGGGCATTTTGAGCAGTTATAAATGTGAGACTCATAACAGCAAAAAAACCCAGAGTATTCTAGAGCTCCAACTTTCTGGATTCAATAACATACATGCCTGATCACAGCCAAGATTAAGCATGTTTTACATGGTAGTCTGTAATAAGGGACCTATGATAATCAAGTATAACTAAATTGTTTTATTTCTGACCTGTGTCAGATTTAAACTTCAACTTCCAGAGCTCATGGCTCTCTTGAGAATACTCATTTTGAGATTTTCTTCAATTTTTGTAGCTATTTTGGCAGACTTTATTTTAAATCTGCCTCGTTATGCAGGGTATCCTTGGTGCCTGTGCAAAACATTTTATATTATCAGATGCTAATGTTATAAGATTTTGGAGAGCTGGAACAGGAAATAAAGGCACAGAGCTGGAAATATGTGTATCTTAAATAGAACTGGTAAAAAAAAAATAAAAGGGGGGGATGAGGGGAATGACTAATGTGTTTACCTTGTGTGTTTACCATATTCATGCAGCAAGACTTTGTAATCCTAATTTTTAAGAAAACCTGCTTATGAAGAATTAAATTTTGTTACCATATTCGTTTCCAAGCCTGAAGTGTTTACAAAGGGCAAGGGAATGGTAAACAATGAGCTTCATGAATTTCTTACCAGTTGGTAATCTTTTCTGAACATTACTTAATATTGTGGCTTGACGTGGTAATCTGCCTCCAGACTATATAAGGGTTAGACCCATTTTAGAGTAAAACAGACCTGAAACTAAGCAACCTCTCATCTCTCTGTCCTTTAGGAACCTTGTCAAGATGAATATATACTATTAAGATATAATGTCGAAACGAGTCAAGGGAAATAATGTTGTTACTCTTGGATTTCAAGGCAAAAATCCTTGTCCTGGTAAAAAATATTACAGTCTCCAGGGTTTTTTTTGTCCAGTGAGCAACAAATTTACCAACGTTCATTTGTAAACTTTCCTTGCAATTGAGCTAATGATATGTTCAGTGGCAAGAAGACAGAACATTGGACTATGGGGATCTGGTTGGTTATGGAGTCCAATTTCCCCCAGCTGCAGGCAATAGACCATGTGTATTCACTCTCTTACTTAGTGGGAGAATGTGAATACCAAGGAGAGAATGTACTGCCATTTCCTCTTGAACAGCACAGAAGTGAACAGGTCAAGCAAAATACCTAAGCACAGGATTATGAAAATTATTTTTAAAAATTTTTTTAAGAAGGTAAAACTGCATTGCATTTGGTATTTAATAAGGTCTGGTGGGAAGTAAGGAGGATTGGTTATATCTAAAACTGTATACTACTATTATTGCTTAGCTGAAAGACATGTTTTAAAGCTGAATAAGATGACTTTTTTAGGCTTAAAATTGTTTTGTTGTGTATATCCATACTATCTGTATATTTGTAACCTTTTTGTATAAAGGTAGAGGAACTTTTGAATTGTATTTCTGGCCAAATGGGTCGACATTGTTATCTGCCAGAGGAGACTACAACCCATGCCTTTTTTCACCCAAAACACCTGAAGTATGCTTGATGTGCCCTCTTACATCAGCAGGGAGCACAACTCCTTAAAGTGCTGAGAGACTGTTGCATCTAGCATATCTTTCTTTGTAACTTTCCTAGAATATCTACTGAAAAGCAAATGCTCAGATAGTAGAGATCCAGTGCTCCATAAAGGTTTGGAGTTTATGGTGCCTGCCTTCCTGGGAAACAGGTCAGCCTACATGGCATAAGTCATGTAGGTGGCTCTCTTGTAATGTCTTATAAAAACATTTATATAAGTATCTTAAGACTTGGGGAGTGTCATATGGTGTGGGGTTTTTTGTTTTTGTTTTCTTTGTTTGCTTTTGTTTTTATTTGGGGTTTGTTTTGTGAGTATCTGCTTTTAAGCATACTGGTTATCAGTGTTTATTTTCTTTCTGATTTTTTTAAACTTTAAGGAGTTATACCCTGAAGCTCTATCTTGGTTTCGGTAGTCACAGGAGTCTTCTGTTTAGAACGAGAATAGAGCTCAGTGATGCAGGCAAACATTTTAAATCTGTATCAACAAACTCCTGCATGTATATAGAGCCACAAAAGGAGGTCATTGCATGATTGGGATCTAGAAGGATTCTTTGTTCTTGCAAGTTGTGTCGGTGGTAAACTAGATGTACTCTTAGAGTGTACCTAAATGAATATATTTCAACATTCTGAGCTGATTTTGAAAACTTAAGTGGCTGTAAGTGATGTTTGGTAATGTGTAAGGATATCTTTCCCCCAGAAAAGAATTTTCTGATAGATTACTAAGTGTTGAATAAATATATTCTTTCCTTACACAGAATATCATACTGAGGTCATATATTCCCCTGTTTTAGTATCTGATGAAATTATACAGTGTTGTTTTGCAACTGATTGCTGTAGGAAGATGCCAATAAACCAGGTCATGTCATCTCAATTACACTTAGAGAGGAAGAGAGATAAAAAAGTTACCAGAAAGTACGGTATTTCTCAGGGGAAAATACAATAACATTGTTTTGTATGACACTTGTAATTTTTTTTTTTTTTTTAATTTGTGTTTAAACACTGCTGAATGACTGTTTCCTGCACTACAGAAGTGAGAGGAAGAAATGCATGGCTGGAAGATAAAGATTTATAAGCAAAAAACTGCAGGGAACTTAGTGGTGCTGTAAGTAAATGTCTAGCCCAGTGGCACCCCAGTGAGGGTCAGACCTTTGAGGTGAAGTAGCCATCAGAATGAAGTGAGTTATTCTACAGGATATGTAGGACAGAGAGAGATTACCAGCAGGAAGGGAACGAAATCTATTTGTGCCTCCAGGACACTTTGTTATAAATTTGATCCATTTATGCTTCTAAAAGGTTGTTTAAAACCCTAATTAGCAACAGGAAACCAGAAGGACTTGAACTGCAATCCATTGTTTTGTTTAATGTGGAATGTGGTGAATCTTGCCCAAAGCGCCAAAGACAACAATTGGAAAGTTGTTTGTTCTGTGTATAATACAGTGAAATGTGTGTTGCCCTTAGCCTTAGCTTTTCCCCCAAGTCTTTAACTTAGATAACTAATTCGAACAAGGCAGTATTCATTCATTTTACCTAACTATAGCCTAAGAAGAAGTTGGGCAAAATTGCTAATAACCATGTCTCTAAATGTGGATTTGCTATTTGTACAAAGACTGCCTGAGTAGAACTACTCTTAAAACTGCATCTTGTGTGACTTACATTTGTTAACTAGAAAGGGCAAAATGCAGTGAGTGGATAACATAAGTTAACATATGCTTTAATCTTAAACAAATGTAACAGTATTACCTGGATGTAAAATTTATTGTGACGAATCAGCAGACATCAGTGGATTTTATATGCCAATTTTTCACCAATGTTTGGTTAAGCAATCAGATGTAGGATGGGGAGAGCAAAGTACAAGTTGTTTATATGGAGTTTTTAAAATTTAATTACTGCTCTACTGAACTGGCCAGCTATCGAGTCTCTTTGAAATTCTTTGATTAACAGACACTTTAAAAATTTTTTTCTGGAGATTTTGGAAATATGTACATGTAGGAACACCAAAGATACTAGTACCTGAAGGAAGAACCTATGATCATAGAAAACTGTAGAGCTAGTCCTTCAAGTTCATTTTGCACAGTGGTTGTGTTGTTTTTTTTATTTTTATATCTCTCTATATAAAAAATATATACATTTTAGATGTCTTCCTCAATGTACATTAATCATTTCAGAGAAAATGTGTCCCCAGATGATCCTAAGTGAATGTAAGAAATATACAAATGGAACTGCTTTGGAAACAGAAAAGGATTTGAAGTTTTAAGCTCTGTCCATAGATGGAACTTATTTTAACCTTTGCAAAACATGTGCATGCAATTTGCATTATTGATATGTTTCTTTTGTCCCCTATAGTTTCTCTGTGTTGCTGTGATCCCAGCAGCAGTATTTCAATGTGAAAACAAAATATAAAAATAGTTTTTCTTTTTGGTGAAGTCAACATGCTACATTTCATTGTCCAACCTTTTTAGAAATTTAAAAAGAAAATGACTGTTTGATTGATATTATACTTTCCAAAAGCAGAAGGTTGTTTGGTTTGGTATTTTAAGTTATAGATAAACAGGAAAGGATAATGGGTTTAGTCATTAGCTAAAGATACTAGACCATATACAAGGCTGACTTCAAGTCAGTGGGGTTCAGCATTTGAACATCATATTCTTCATGTTGTGATAACTAGTGAAGATCTGTATGTGAAGATAACTAGTGAAGATTCTTTAAGAAGATTCTTTAAAATTCCTTCTTTAGTGCTGTTTCTGTAAAGAAAAAAAAAAAGCTCATCTTATTTAATTCAAATGCTGACATTAGAGGTAACAGGAAGACAGGATTAGTTTAGGTTTTTGCAAAATTTTCATCTGGGTGTGTTTCTACTGAAACAATTGTCACAGCTTGATTTTTCTTCTTTCTCTCTTTGTTCTTGTTGTTGTCTGTTCTCTCTTCAGCATCCTACTTGTTTCTGATACACTGGCAGTCATGGTATCATGCCCCTGTTGGAAAAAGCGTGTTTATTTTACAAAAGCTGTCTGTCAACTTTAACTTATTTGCTGATGGACCTCTGATCCATCAACATATGCTTGCAACATAATGTTAATATTTTCAGCTGCCCAAACCAAAGTGTTACTGTAATTGCACAGAATAATCTTATTTCCCTCTAGATTGCTATTTCTCTTGGAAGTCTAGATGGTGTTTAAAGGTAAACACATATATTGATAATCAGAACTGTCTCATAATTAATGGAAAACTGATAAATGACAACTTTGTTCTATCTGGGAGTAGGTCAAAACAAACCAAACAGTCAGAAAAGTTGTAGGTGGCATATCAAGAAGTATTAGAGGAAAAAAAATTCAGTACTCAATAGAGAGTTTTGATTTTTCAAAACCTAGGAATAATGCTGGGGGGGTTTTGTGTGGCATTTTTTTTTTTTGTTTGTGTGTTTTGGTTTTGTTTCGGTGGTGTTGTTGTTTTTTTCCTTTTAACACAACATCTCCCACTGTTGCCACCCCATCCAGATATTTAGCTCCATCTGCTTACCCTTTCAAAGATACAGACAATAAAATAACACATAATACTCTTTGAACCAAAAGCATACTCTGAGCAGTTGTCATGTGGAAGCTGTCAAAGAATCTTTGATGAACTAGAGGAAATATTTATTTGCTGATGTTTGTAAGAATTTTGTCTCATGTATCTGACCAGCCCTTGCTCAGGGAAATATGAAAGACAGTATTCATAAACATATATGCATTAATTTATTTTTCTCTATTTTGACAATCTAAGTATGTGATGCAGGTGGTAGTCAGGCTTTCCTCTTCCTACCTCTCTACTTCCTGCCACTCTCTCTACCCTCCTTCCCTGAAGAAAGATAATTTAGGATACCTTAAAGTAAGGGTCATTTTTGTGGAAGAAGAAAAGATCATAATAGTTTGCTAGCAACATTGTCGACACTTTGTCACTTTGTCTGGCAAGATTTTTTTTGTCCTAACGCATTTTTGTCGCACTGAAGTTGAATTAGCTTAAACCAACTGCATTATGTTTTTGATGATAAATTAGGTGGTAGTTGAGTGCTCTATTCGCATGTATCTGTTGGTGAAACTGAAGGTGCTGGATTTTGCCCTTTTAAAATTAGATTGCTTTCTATCATATTTTGAGATACCACCTCATTTTCTTCACAACATAGCATATGCAGTCATCTAAATACTTCTGAGGTATTTCTCCATCAACACCACACTTCAATCCAGACAATAGTGAGGTAACTAATACTTCATACTGATTTTTATTTCCAAGTGACAAAATGGAGATGAGCAAGAACTTTATTATACTGTTGGGTTATTTTTGTTGCTACATTTCTTGTTTTCCAGGTTTTAAAAGGAAGTACCCCATTGTATAGTAATGCCCCAAAATAAGGCTAGAAGAGAGCATCTTATCAGACTGGATATAAGGAAGAAATTCTTTACAATGAGGGTGTTGAAACATCGGATCAAGTTGCCCAGAGAGGTAGTGGAGGCCCCATCCCTGGAAACATTCAAGCCCAGGTTGGACGGGGCTCTGAGCAACCTGATCTGGGTAATGGTGTCCTTGCTCACTGCAGGGGAGTTGGACTAGATGGGCTCTGGGGGTCCCTTCCAACCCAAAATGTTCTATGATTCTATGTTTCTGTCAAAGAACTATAGAAGAAATTCTCTGTAAAATAATGTTAACTACAAGGTCACCTGGAAAGAACCTTCTGGAGTGTCTATTTGATAGAAGATTTGAGAAAGTACAAGGAACCACAAGACCTGACCAAACCTTTTAAAAGGGGTAGACTTTCAAATTCTCTGCTGCTTGTCCACCCTCTAGCTTTATCTGCCTATACGCTGAATAAATACTGCTTTTTAAATTTGTTCTCTTCTATGTATCTCAGCTTCGTAGCTGTTAACATTACCTACTTTAAAAAGTATTATATAAACCATTTAAATAAGAAAACAATTTTTGATCAGCAAAAACTTGATGAATATATACTAGTTTCACACAGCCTTGCGTTACAGAAATAAAAATATAGAAATTGGTTTGTATAATCCAAACACTGAGACACTGAACAGAAGGAATTTTTTTGTTAAACTTTCAGCTAAGCTTTTGGAAATTTCTTCAGCAGAGAAATAATCAAAGAGTTAGGGGTTTGTACATGGGCAGGATTTATAACGTTGGACTTATTAATATTGGAAAGAGTCAGTTTAAGGTTTAGGTGCTTCTAACTTTGAAACACTTTTTTGAAAATTCAACAGGTAATTAATTACAATCTAACAACTTATATTTTAAAAATGCACATGTATATCATAGCTTCCTTGTACTTTGGGGGCTCTAATTATGATGCTTTGGGGAACCTGTGTATAACTTATGAATTCAGAACCATTCAGTGCTACATGGAAAATGTGACTCCTGGAATTCATTGGCTCATCCATTTGATAGGCTTTATATTGTGTCATGTCCTGCTTACAGGACAAAATGAAAGACAACATTAACTTGGAACATACTTCACTTTGTTATAAAACATGCTTAACAAACTGAATGAATACAACAATGGTAATTTTCCAAGATTTCCTGTATGGAAGACATTTTAAAAACTGATTTTTTTCAGGAGAAAAGAATTACAAGAAGGAGTTAATAAGTGCTGTCAAAGAACTTTAGCATGTGCCATCTAATGTAGTAAACTTTTGATGTCCAAACTTGAAACAACTTAAAAAAAGAGTAATTTTCAAAAATAGAAAATAAATGTTGAAGGCTGCTTTGAAAAAAACAGCCCTAGATACAGAAAGGACCAAGTGTACAAATGATACTTAAATTGTTGGGTTGTGGTTTTGGTTTTGTGGTGGTGGTGTTTTGGGGTTTTTTTATGTGAGAAATGAGGTTACACTTGAATGACATCCAGTGATCACCAAACTCTGTTCTTATATGTAAACACATATTTGTTGGTGTCCCTTGATTTAAGCCTTTTGCATTTCATGTAACTTTGTGAAGAATTAAGTAGAAAGCACAAGAATTGAGGAGGGAGAGGGGGAGGCTGGAATGGAAGATTAAAATGAGTGATTAAATTGAAGAAGGTGGATTGGTGCTGTTAAAGCAGACAAGAGAGAAGTCTGCAATGCTTGAATACATTGGCATCGCACAGACAGAATGAGGAGGGGGGAACTACCTTATGAACACTAAGGGGGAGGAATTCTATTTCCCCCTATTCCTGTTGAAGACAGGAAATGAGTGAGCAGCTGGGTTGGTGTTGGACAACCATCCAAGGTCAACATGCCACATAAGGAATTGAATGAATGCTTGGTCCTTAAGCCTGAATCCTACATTCAGTCCTCATTCTGTGAAGAAGGTGCAGGGTAGGTAACCTCAGCTAGAAAAAGCATGGTGTAGTGCTTGAATTCACGTATACAGCAAGAAAAATGACAATGAAGCTGGAAGGTAGCCCAGCTGTTTTATAAACAAAAATATTTCAGTGGCATTTTGCAACACTTGCAACACCACACTTGGTTTTAATGCTATTTCCTTGCTAAGTAGTAGGAAAAAATAAACAGACTAGAGGTAAAATTTACATCCTTATGGTAGTTGATGAGGCATAGTTAGGTCCAGTGCAAATTGCCCAAGGGCCCACAATATCTACTGCAGCATACCATACAATCTAAGTATAGAATTCAGATGCACTGGAGGCTTATATAATATTATTTCATGCATAATTTCCTATTTCCTGCTGTTTTATTTCCCCACTTTCCTGAGACTAGCTATTAGGTTTATTATGAATTATTGCTTTAATATCTGCTGTGTACTTAATAGAAAACAAAAAAAAGTCTACTTTCACATTTTTCTTTCCTATAGTTGTTATAGGATTTTATGATTTTTTTTATCATGATGTTGCAGTATTTGCAGTTGATTCTCTTTTTATTATCTCAGTTTTTGTTTGTAAACAAGTGATTTGCTCAGCATCAGAATATTATTCTTATTCCACTAAAGCTTCATTTTCAAATTCTTGCTGAAATCTGTGAAGGAAAAATCATCTTTCTCTATGGTTCTGTGGAAGGAATTATTCCTTTTTTGATTTTAGACAGGAGACTGAGAAATACTTGAGAAATAAAGGCAGCATAGAAGAGTTAATTAAAAGTATCTAATTTGATATATGTTGTAAATTGTTGTCAAAAAAACTATTTAGAATAGTTTAGTCAATAATTCTCATTACTTAGAAAAGTTTTCCTCACAGAAGTGTTGAAATACTATGCGAATCTGTAAAAGGGTAGAAATAGGCATTCCTTGTTACTTTGTATGATTAATGTTAAGGCATTTCAGAAAAGCACCTGCATTCACACATGTGATTAAGGAACTATTAACATGATAAAAGTCTCTGAAATGTAGAGCTGCAGGATCCTCTTATTGCAGTGGTTGCTGTTAGCTTTCTTCCCTTCCAAAAGAGTTTTCATAGTTTGCTGCTGTTTGTGCATTTGGAATGAGTCGTATTTCTTGCTGACTTTTGAAAGAAATCTTGGGTAACAGAAGAGTGTCTTCACAATGAAGAGCTGGAGACATCAAGTGAGACAAAATATTGAATCTTAAAAAAATTATTTTTTCAGACTTCAGTAGTTAAATGAGACTGTCTTTTCCCAAGTAGTATTTTTTTCCAGTCTAGCGATGTCCTGGTTTCACTATTGTCTTGTTGGTATAATTCTCAATTTTTGAGGTGATTAATTAATAGAATTATTAATATATTAAAAAAAAAATCTGTTTTGACAAACTTTCATTACAATGTTCTTCATAAGGTATAATTGAACATAGGCTATGACCTCTTTGAAAGACTGTTGTAGGTATTTGAATTTCCTCCTACTTCTGTAATTCCAGCTGTTCCTGTTACGCTACATCATTTCTCTTGTTCTTTTGAATTGGACTTCATCATATTGCCCCCAGATGAACCT